>VZTU01007881.1:10327-22552 GCA_013400835.1 Zapornia atra
CCCCCACCCCTCGCAGATGCTGCCATACATGTGGATCTGTGTCTGAGGGGCTCACGTGGCGGGGACCCAGCAGGTCCAGGACTGGGCTCCAAGGAGGGTGAAGCCCTGCTGGGTGGGGGGGAGGCTCACTGCCCCCCCAGAATTAGGCAAACACCACGGGGTGAAGCCCAGATGGCCAGGATGGAGGGGGTGGGGTGCAGATTGGGAACCATCCCCTCCCCGCTGTAGGGTGCTGTGGCCGCCCTCCGCTCGGGGCGACACAGCCAGCCCTTCTCCACGGGTGTGAGCTGAAGAAAAATGGGGTGGGGACAGCAAGTTTCAGGGCTGGGGATTTCTCTGCCTCCTGGGAAGGGAAGGGAGGGAGGTCTGGGCTCATCCCAGGGCCATCAGCACACAGGACGGTAGCTCCATCCTCAGCCGCGGTTGGCTGACACCCCCAAGATCCCTGCAGCATCACAGGGCTGCAGGTGGGCTTTACCCCCCCCAAAAATCCTCTCAAGGTACCTCTGGCACAAGCTGCTGGGAGTGTGGGCAGCTGGCAGGGGCTGTCAGCACCAGTTTCTCATCGGAGCCCTGGGAAGGGCCCAGCATAAGGCAGAAAATGGATGGTTTAGAGAGATGTGGATATATGGGAGAGAGATTTTCATCTATTGTGCTTTATATGTGGCATATTATATAGTTAGATGTATATTTTTATTCTTATATATTTGTATATATGATATACTTTTAGATGTGGGAGATTGGAAGGGTCCATATATATATTTATATAAATATATAATTTTATATATTATATAAAGATATGTATATATTTATATAAATACATATCCCATATATAAATATATATCCCCAAAATCTGCCCTGAAACCAACTCAACCCCATATTCCTCTCTAGCTTTTGAAGGCCACCTTAGTGCTGGACCTTCATGTCATGTCACGACCCATGACAAGCCCAGCGGGCTCGTGACGCAGCTCCCGGCGCAGCCCCAAGCCCAGCTCTGCACTGAGGTGCCTGAGGCCACAGCACAGGGTCTCTCAGAACTCTTCCAGCTCTACCACCTGCCAGGAGATGCCTGAATATTTCTGGTTTCCTCCAAATAAATTGAGGGGGGTGGATTAAAAACACCCCAATCTTAAAAATTCAGGAAAGGGCTGAAACCCACATCAGGGCAGGATGGAAAACAGCATCTTGGTGGGAGGAGGATGCACCCCCAGAGCAGCGAGGGGTGGATCCCAACACCCCTCCTGGGGTTTCACCAGGTCACGAGCCCTTTCCATCCCTCCCATGGGAGCTGAAGCATGTGGGGTCCCAGGGGGGTGATTTCCTGGGCTGTCTCCAGAGGATACCCACCGCCTGTGATGAAACAGGGATGGGAGAGGAGCCTGGCTCTCCTGGTGTCCCAGATAACGCTGTCACCCCACAGAAACCAGGCATGTCCTGGTGAGCTCAGCAGAGGGGCCAAAGGGTGAAGGAGATATGTCAGAGCATCAGAGCATCCCTCCTGCTGCTAAAAGCAGGGCTGTGACGCCCAGGAGGGATGAGTGTCCAGGAGACCTTACCCTGCTGGCCCCAGCTCTGCTCTCCATCACTCCTAATCAGCCCCTAAAAGCTCATGAGTGCAAATCAGGGGAGGGGTGGGGGTGGAATAGATACATTGAAAAATTCAAAAAGAAAAGGGAATTTAAAATGGGGGGGGAAAAAGAAGGAAATAGACTTTTTTTTTTCAAAGAAACTCAATTAAAAAGTAAAAAATAAAAAGAGAAAAAGTTAAAAAAAAGGAAATGAAAAAGTAAAAAAAGTAAAAATAATGAATTAAGAAGTTTTAAAAGTGAAATAAAAAGTAAAAAAGTGAATTAAAAAGTTAAAAAGTGTATTAAAAAGTCGATTAAAAAGTTTAAAAAGTGAATTAAAAAATTAAAAAGTGAATTAAGTTAAGTTAAATTAAGTTAATTCACTTTTTTAAGAATGAAGTGAAGTTACTTTTTAAGTTAAAAATTGACTTAAAAAGTAAAAATAGGAAATTAAGAACTTTTAAAAGGAAATTTAAAAGTTAAAAAAGTGAGTTAAAGAGGAAAAAAATAAATTAAAAAGTAAAAAAGGTAAAATAAAAAGTAAAAAAGTAATTGAAAAAGTAAAAAAAAAGGAAATTAAAAAGATAAAAGGAAATTAGAAAGTAAAAAAGGTAAATTAAAAAGTAAAAAATTAAATTTAAAAGTAAAAAAAAGTCAATTTAAAAAGTAAAAAAACCCCAACCAAGTAAGAAAAGGCTAAATTAAAAAATAAACATAATGGAAAATTATAAAATAAATTGAAAAATCATAAAAATGTAAATTAAAAGGAATTTTTAGAGATTGATAAAAATGTCAGTGCCCTGGGAGGCTGCTGGGGCGCGCTCGGGGCTCGTGTCCAGTGTGCCACCCTTGAGGCTGCTGAGTTTTTGGGTGGGCACAGGCAGTGAAGCTGCTTTGCCCCCAGCCCAGTGTGTCCCCCCTGCTGCAAGGATGCAGTGCAGCATCTCCCCATCCCTGTCCCCACTCCAGCCATCCCAGCACCACCTCTGCCACCTCTTCCCCAGGGATGTGCTGGAACCCCAGGCTGGGCTGGTGGGTTTTCCTTTCCAAGGGGGGGTGATTTCTCGCCGCCGCCGAACTCTGAGCCAGTGGCCAAACCACAGCTTCCCCCTTCCAGCAGCACCATGTCAGCATCATGTGCCTGGGGTGATGCTCTGCTCCCTCCCTCCACTTTCCTTTCTCATGTGCAAGGATTTTAATTTTAAAAAAATAAAGGAAAAGAAGCAAAGAAGGAAGGAAACTAAAACCCACGAGGCTCCTGCCTGCCCCAAGCCCCGTGGCAGGGCCAGCAAAAAGCTGCCCCAGCAGCAGTCCAGGGCAATTAAACAGCAAAGGCATCTGTTCCCCAAGGATTTGGCACTTCCCAGCTGCAGCTGTGCCACGACCTTGGGATGCAGCTCACCCCTCACACCCCAAAAACCCCAGGGGTAAAGCTTGCTCCTGTTTTGCATGGCCAGGAGCCTGCTCCTGTTGGTTTGGGATGGGGTGAGGGGGGTTCACACCCCAGGGGTCTCCCCTGGCCATGCTCCCTTCCCGCTGGGTCCCTGTCTGAAAGTCAGAGCTGCTCACACAGAAGGTACCTGCCAGCTCTTAGCATCCCTGGGCAGGAGGGACTAATCCTGTTTTAGGGATTAAGGGAGCTTCCCGCCACGTGACGGGTTGGAAATAGCACCCAGCTCCCTTCTTCTCCCACAGCCAGCCCCACTTCTCCCTCGCTGGGACCCCCCCCCATTTATCCCCCAATCCCCAGACTTTGTTCCTCCCATCCCTCAGTGTCTCCTGGTCCATCCCAGGGACAGCCACCNTCCTCATTCCCGCCTCCGCCTCAGAAAAGCCCTTATCGAGCTCCCTTGTCTGACTGGGGAGCACGGATACTCCCTATCTCCCACCCCAATCTCTTCCACACTCTATTTTCTTCCTGCCCAGAGTTGATTTCCCTCACCTAATAGCCCGGAAAGCTCTTTTCCCTTCCTCTAATCAGTCTGGAGCAGACTTTCTCTAGATAATTGTGCTGAGACCTGATCACCCTTCTCATCTCCATCTCTCCAACGCTCCCATCCCTTCACTGAACTCATCTGCTGGAGCTGTGTTCCTTGGGCCAATTATTTCAAGGCTCCGTTGAGTTACTTAATTGCTCGCTCGTCTGGCACCCGTATCTGAAAGCTCCCAGAGCATCTGGGATGGAATTTGGGTCTGAGTTACCCTGGTAAAGCTGCATTTCCAGGGAATAAACTTGCTCCTGGTGGGTGAAAAGAAGCCTGAGGAGTGAAGAGCTTGTGGCTTCCCTTGGCTGGAGGAGCAGCAGCCTGGAGATGCCTCTCTGCATCCCAGCAGGAGTGTACAGGGCTCACACTAGCCACAGCCAACTATAAACTTGCCTTTAGGCCAGGCTGGGAATTTAGTCCTGTGAGCATCAAGCTGAAATAGTCCGTTAAACTCAGCTCAGTGCCCCACATGCCCACAGCCCTCGGAGGATCCAGCTGGGAGTGCTTTCCTCTGATCCCTATCCCCATCTCACCCCCATCCTATTGCCATCCCAATCCCATCCCCATCCTATCCTCATCCCAATCTATTCCCTATCCCATCCCTGTTCTATCCCCATCCCAATCCCATCCCAGTCCTATCCCCATCCTGTCCTATCCCATCCCAATCCCATCGCCATCCTACCCCATCCCATCCCCATCCTATCCCCATCCCAATCCATTCCCCATCCCATCCCCATCGTATCCCATCCCCATCCCATCTCCATCCCATCTCTATGCCAATCCCATCTTTGTTCTATGCCCATCCCAATCCCATTCCCATCCCCATCCCAATCCCATCCCCATCCCATCCCCACCCCATCCCATCATTCCACCATCCCCATGGTAGGACCCACAGGGGTTGGTTTCACTTGCTCTGCTCCCCCATTCCCATTATCTCCCGGCCTCCTCCTCTTTCCCAGGCTAATTGATCCACTGTTTTGTTTCCTTATCAAATCACCCTCAGCCTCTGATGCTCCTTTAATCCCTCTCTGGCCCTGTCTGCACCTGGGGGGGTGGCTGGGACCCCTCTCTGCAGCCACCGCTGGGTCCCACCACGTGGGGACTTCACCTAATTGGTGTAAAACCTCATTTCTTCCTCTAATCACTCTGGGACCGAGTCACTTATCTAATCACTCCAAAGCCCAGGCCTTGCACACCTCTCCCTGCAGCTCTGGTGTATCCTCCTCCATAGGTCCCCACCTTGTCCCCCCCCTTGACTCCCTAATCCCACCACAGCCACTTGATCTCTTTAACTTTAATCCTGCCAAGATTCGGCACTGGCGCTCGGCTGCTCCCCTAACCCAGGGTCAGGAGGGGTAAACCCACCACAGGGAGAGTTTCTCCATCCTCCCCCCAAAAAAGGGGGGGGAGATGTGTTTTCCTGCCACCAACTGGTCCCGGTTGGTCCCCTCCACATCCCCTGGGAAGGGTGACATTGGGATACCCACACCCGGTCCCCTCGGGTGCCTTGGCCACCCCAGTGATGAGAATGAAAGCACAGGTGTGTCTTGCAGCCCCCTCCCCCCCCAAAAAAAAAGGGTTACACACACCCCCCACACCCCAACACCGGAGGAATCTCCCCTCTCTGCCAGGACAGGGTACGCCGGCTCAACCAGTTCCCGCCAGTGCTGCACCCACTGGGCTGGGCACCGGGAGGGGACAGCGCTGGGACAGAGATGATGGAGGGCTGGATGGGATGGAGATGATGAAGGCCAGCCTGGGGTTTGCCTCCTTCAATTTTAGGGGGGGGGAGGGTTTGCAGCACCCTAACGTGGAGCTGGCCCAGCCCTGGGAGGGAAGGGACCCGCTGTCCCCTCCACAGGCTGAGCACAGCTCTCCCCAGCTCCTTCTTTCCTCCCGGTGAGTCACGTCCGCTGATTCAAGTGTTAGAAGTTGACGTGGGGAGGGGAAGGGGGGGAAACATTCGTGAGCACCAGCCTGGAAGGATCCCAAGGCTGAGGACAGGGTGGCAGGAATGGAGCAGAGATTTGTTGTTCTTTCCCCCCCACACACACACACCCTGCAGAGTTCTCATCCCAGGGATGTGCAGCACCCAGCCCCAGGCTGGGGGGTGAGATGGAGGGGCTCAGACTGCCCAAATCCTACCTCCTGCTCCAGCAAGCCCTGGCACCCCTCACCTCTGAGATGGGGCAGATCCCAAGACCTTTCCTGACCTCCTGCTTCTTGCTCCCATCCCCTCTGGCTGGTGGTTTCAGCCCCCAAGCTCATTCTTTCCCCTTGAGCATCAGTGCTGAGCAAAAGCTTCCCCCTTCCCCGGTCACCAGCCCACGCTGGCTCAGCAGCACAAGGTCACTCCTGCCCCTGGGGATGACTCACAGGCCTGCTCCCATTTCTGCTCAGTCCCACACTGAGAGATTTTTGGGGTGGAAATGGCTGCCCACCCCCACTCCCCCCCATCCTGGGAGCTGGGTGCATCTTCAAATCCCAGCTCTGTCCTCTCATTGCTTCAGTTTTCCTGGTTCCTGAGAGCTGGGGCTTGGGCTGGAGCTGCACCCAGAGCTGCTGGGATGGAAACAGGAAGGGATGGAAGCAAAGGAAATAGGTGGTGGGTGTCCCCCAGTAGGTATAGCAAGGGTGCAGGAGAGCTGGGGGCTGATTCTAGCTCTTCCAGCCTGGAGGAGGGAATGGGGCAGTGAATCTCTGCACTTTGGGATGGGGTTTTTTCAGACCCTCATCAGAGCAAAGCAGTGTTTCCCTCCACCCAGCCCCAGTGTTTTCATTCCCCCAGCCCCAGGATGGCTCCAGGTGCCACCAAAGTCCCTCCCCATCCCAGCTCCCAGGGCAGGGGGATGCAGCAGGAGGCAGGGGGATGCAGCAGGAGGCAGGCGGATGCCCAGCCCCTTCCTGGGTCCCTGCCCTCCGTGCAGGGCTGGGAGCACGTTCCCAGAACTGAGCAGTGGGAATTTGGTGTGTTTATTTGCAGTCCAGAGCTGACCCTGGGACTGGGAGGAGGATGAGTCAGCTTCCAGTTCAGGGCAGGATTCCTGCTCAGGCCTCTCCTTGCAGTTAACACAAAGGCCGTTTGGAGATGCAGCAATTAAACGATTTAATTAAATTGGCACTTTTATGGGTGACAGGCTGCAACTCCCCCCCCCATGCTGACACTTGTTGGGCAAAGCAGGCTGGCAAGACACCCCCCACCCCATGCTGTTGGCTCATGGAGCTCAGGGGGCTGCAGGTTGAGCTCCTCAGGCTCAGCTCTCCTGTCACAGCCCCCCAAGAGTTAACAGGCATCTCCGGTGCTGCTTTCAGCTGCTCAGAGCAGTTCCTGGCCCCCAGGGACAAAGTCTTCCCCCACCCCCTGATTGCTTTGCCCTGGGGATGCTGCAGGGCACAGGCTGCTGATGGATGTCAGCAGCTCCAACAGCTCCGGGGCTGCAGGAGGGAGTCAGGGACTCTGGGACCATCCCCAAACCAGCTCTTAGCCCCTCTCCCTTCCTCCTCCCTGCTCACCCCCAGCCCCAATCAGCCCCCCCGGGAGCCTGGCTCCATCCCTCGCTGCGCACGCAGGCAGCAGCCACCTCCAGCCCAGGATGCCCAACCAGCAAAGCCAGAGATGGAGCTGGGGGAGACAGGGAGCAGCTTCACCCCACTGCCACGAGGCTGCAGTTCACTGCACGGGTGTAAGGAGCCCGATTCCCACCCTGGATAGACAGGGGTGCAGCCAGTGGCCCCCCAGCCACCCTGGTTCGCTCCCTTTCTTCTGGGCAAGGAAGAGGGGGGGTGAGCCCAGGAGCCCCCCATGCTCCTGGGGAACAGTGGGGCTGGCTGCTCTCCCCAGGGGCCGGGACAACTGGCTGCTCTGCCCAGGGGCCGAGCCAGCCCGCTGCACCCTTACACCCTGCATCCTTTGCTCAGCTCAGAGCAGGACACCGCAGCCCAGGGGTGCGACGCAAACACCCATCCCAGGCTCCCCCAGAAGCAAACATGACCCCCATCCCCCACCCTGACCCCAGCAGCCCCCATCCCCAGCGCAGGGTGCCACAGGGCCAGCAGCTTCCCCTCGCCAAGCCCCGATTCCCCGCACGGAGCAGCGGTCCCCGCGATGCTCCAGCCTGGCATCTCTTCTTCCCAGGGTTGCCAAAGCAACGGCAGAAACACAACAAACAGCAACACCACGCAGCAGACAGTCGGCAAACATTCCCCTCTTATTTTCTCCCCAGTTGGGCTTGTGCTTTTCCCCCTCTCTTCCCACGAGGAAGCTGCTACCAGAGGCAGGGAACAGCAACGATTCCCAAGCACACGAAGCCCCCACCAACCCCAGCAGGAGCCGCGGTGCCAGACCCCCCTGGTGCTGCCACGGAGGCTCCCTGGGGAGAGCCTGGCGCAGCCGTGTCCTGCATGGGCAGGATGGTGCCGCTCACCTACCTCCTCGGTGCTGCAGGTGAGGGCTTGTGGGTGCTGAGCTCTCGCGGGTGCTGAGCCCTCACAGCTCTGCCAGGTTGGCCAAGTGAGGTCAGTCTGTCCTTCTGGGTGCTTTCCTGTCGGGATGTCCTGACTTCAGGGCTGGGATGTGCTTTGGCATCAGCCTCTACCCAGCAGAGTGTTTTGGAGGGGGGGTGTGTGTCTGGGACTCAGCACCCTTTAGCACAGCGCAGGGCGCACAGGAGCATCCTCAGCTTCACGGAGAGAGTCCCGGGACACACAGACACCCCCGAGGCAGCGCCGCAGCCCCGGCCCCGCAGCCGCGTTAGTGAGGGGGATTAATTAGTGGGTGCAGCGTGGGGCGCGGGCTTTCCAAACAGGATTAGCATCTCTGCAGCACGTGATGCCGGGGGAGAGCAGCTCTCCAGGAGCGCTGCTGCTGAGCCACCCTGCCCAGCACCGACCCCCCCTGCTCCTGCCCCACGGGGCTGGGCAGCCCTGGGGTGGTGGGATGGGGATGCACCTGTGTTAATGACTTTTCATCCTGGTTTTGGGTAGACGGAGGATGTTCCCAGGATTGTGAGACCCCAGCTGCGATCCTTCCTGTGCTCCTCCTTCCTATCTCCCCTCTTCCCATCCAAATGGGGGTAAATCCCACCCCAGGGAGGGAAATCCCAGCCCCAGCAGCCCCTCTCCCACCCTGGGGGCTGCTGCCCCTGCTCACAGTGGGTCCAGTGGTACCTGTCCACACAGATTACACTGAGCAGCTGCCTCCAGGCTCCTTAACTCCCCAGACTGTGGGGCTCAGACACTTAATGCCTCTCCCATACCCCAAACCCCTTTTCTGTCCCTCTCACACCCACATATATACCCGTGGCACACACTCCCACACATGCTTCTCTTAACACCCCCCCCAATTTTTTCCTCTTCTCTTCATTAAAACCCACCTATCTGGGGACTCATTTATGCTCCCAGAGGCAATTATGGCAACAAGGAATGAGGGAGAGGGAATGGGGCTGGAGGGAGCAGGATTGGCATTGCTGAGGGGCTGCACGGCAACTGGGGGTGCAGCACCTTCGCCAGCACCCTTGGGTGCCCCGTGGCACAGCCACCAGCTCCTCGGCAGAGCTGGTACAAGATCCCAGCCCTCCAACATCAGGGAGGGGATGATGTGTGTGACCACACGTGGCCCCAGGCGCTGGGTGCTGGGTGGGTGCACAGCACTGCACGGGGTGAAATACAAGCCTGGGAGCCCAAATCTCTCCCCATCCCCAAATTACACCTTTCCAGGGTGTTTTTTTAGCAACCAAGGGCTGTGTGTGCAAGGACAGAGCCCCTCTGCTCACACACCTCTGCCTCATCGTCCCGGATCCCGACTGCACAGCCCAGGACCCGTGAGGCAGATCCATCCCTCGAACCGGGGCTACACCCCCTGTGCTGCAGCGGGGTCACACCCAGCACCCCGCAGTGGGAGGCTGTTGGTACCCGCGATGCTACAAGGGCACCCGGAGCAGCACCCACGGCCGGTGCCTGGGCTCCCAGGGCGCTCATCCCCCAGCTCGCAATGACATCTAGTGGAGCTGCCTCGGGAGATGCTCAGCCTGTCCCAGCACTCCCAGGGCTGAGCTTCCCCCCAAAAAACTCCTCTGCAGAACACACGGGCAGGGGGTGGGAGCCAGCACCCCACATCCCGAGTCACGGTTGGCCCCCCCAGAGCTTTCCCAGGGCCGAAGGGAATAAATAAACCACTTTTTCCCCCCAAAACACCGAGTCTCCTCCAGTCTGTGCTGAGCCTGATGCAGGGCTGGTGCTTAACGAAGAGCTGGCAATTACCATAATGCACATCATCACCACAAAGCTGGTGACCGAAATTCGGGGGGTCAGGTCCTGCAGCTGCTGGAAGAGGGGGGCACAGCTGGAGAAGCCCATGGGTTCTGCTGAAGGCAAGGAGGAGAAAATAAGGGGTAACCAGAATGAAAAGGAACCCAAACTGGTGGCACTGGAAGGGACGCAGCACCCAGACCACTACCCACAGCCCTGTCCAGTGTTAAAGCTGGAGAAGAGCTGCAGCTTCACAAGGTTGGAAAAGCCCTTTGGGATCATCCAGTCCAGCCATCCCCATCCTGTGCTACACCAGATCCCTGAGCACCTCATCTCCCCTTTTTAAACACCCCCAGGGGGGACTCAGCCCCTCCCTGGGCAGCCTGTGCCACAGCCCCACAGCTCTGCCAGGGAAGAGCTTTGCCCTCCCAGCTGAGCTGACCCTGCCCTGGGGCAGCTTGAGCCCATTGCCCCTTGTCCCATCTCCTGTCCCCTGGCTGAAGAGACCCTCGCCCACCTCTCTGCACCCTCCTGGCAGGGCAGGGGAGGTGGGGAGAAGGTCTCCCCTCAGCCTCCTCTTCTCCAGGCTCAACACCCCCAGCTCCCTCAGCTGCTCCTCAGAGGATTTGCCCTCCAGCCCCTTCCCCAGCCTGGTTGCCCTTCTCTGGACTCGCTCCAGGACCTCAGTGTCCTTCTGATGCTGAGGAGCCCAGAACTGGACCCAGCACTCCAGCTGCAGCCTCCCCAGTGCTCAGCCCAGGGGCACAATCCCCTCCCCAGACCTACTGATCCCCATTCACTCTTTTAGAGCTATAATCATACTCTTTATGGGATGGAATCATAGTATTTATTTAAGAATTCAAGTGTGTCTGAAAGTGGCCTAAACACCCCCCCATAAGAGCTGAGTCGATGCCTCAGGGTCTGACTCAGCAGAGCCGGTTCCAGGGGGAACATGGTAACAGCCCCCAACCCCAGGAGCTGTGGGGGTACCTTCTTTGGGAGATGGGGGGCTGGAGGAAAGGCAAAACCCTGAAAGCACCCAGTAAGTGCAGGAAGGGGCTGGGGAGAGCCAGTTTTAATGAGAAATAATCACCCAGAGCCATTCTGCATTGCTTAATAGGGATTTATTTATTTAGAGGATGAGGGTGGTGGGGCTGGGATGCAGCACAGAGGCTGGGGGCAGCTTTTACAACAGGAGGGGAAGAAAATAAACCGTAAAAATATATATATCAAGGAGTGAGAAACAAACCTCACTTCCCAGAGACAAGAGACACTGCCCAGGTTCCAAAATATCAGGGTACCATTGAGCCACCTCAGGGTGCTAAGGGCTGAGGCAGTGATGGAGACAAGGCTGGGACTGGTCCCAGCTCCTTTCCCATCCCAAGGAAGGGTTTATATATAGAGGGGAAAGTGCTTTAAAAGCAGCCATGGCCACACTTCAAACCTAACTAAGCACTAGAGCAGGCAGAGGGGACAGTACAGCCACCATTCCAGCAGCTCCATCAGCTGCTGATGGGGAGAAGTCCCTGCTCTGGTCCCCCAAGGCATCCCTGGGACAGCAGCAGCTCTGGGCCACCCTCTCCTGTTTCTTTCTGGAGAAAGCAGGGGGTGAAAGTCATAGTAAAAAATAAAATAGATATACATATAAAGCAATCAAACTTCTATTGCACCCTGGTTTAGGAGAGAACAGCCCCTGGGCATCTTCACAAGCCCTTGTTGCCTCTCCCCACTCTCTGTCTTAATTCTGACATCTTCAGTGTAGGAAAAAGTTGTGTATATATATTAAATACCTTTATTTCATCACTAAAAACGTGTGTCTTGCCCAGACCCCCCACCAGGGGTGGCACAGGACCTATGCAGCCAAAGCACCCACAAAAAGGGGATGATTTAAAAAGCCATGCATGCTTAGAGAGCTGCAGCACCCTCAGCCTCCCCAGGGCAGGGTTGGGTACCGGCTCCCAGTATGGGGGGAGCATGGAGCAGTGGGGGGCTTGCAATGGTGGGGGGCTTGCAATGAGCTCCAGCCAACTCCACCATAAAGGTTGTGGGGGCTGGTGCTGAGCTCCAAGCCCTCTGCTCTCCCCAGCCAGGCGCTGGTGGCAGCTTCCCACCACCCCAGGACCTACCCCCCCCAAGCCCTGAGGTTTCTCTTTGGCAGGTTTGCATTATAACCCCCCCATCCCACCCACCCCCCTGGTGCTGTTACTTCTTGAAGAACTTCTTGTTGAGTAGGAAAATGAGCAGGTTGACGTTGACCTTGGCCTTATCAAACATCTTCATGACAGCTACACCCTCATATTGCAGCTGCAGCAGGTCCTGGGGCAGAGGGGACTGTCACCACCACCACTCCCCACACTGTGTCCCCCCCATCACACCCCAGAGAGCTGGATTTGCATCAGGGGGACATAATATGAGGTGGCTTGAGG
>VZTU01007884.1:1270-48885 GCA_013400835.1 Zapornia atra
TTAGCTGTGACTGGGATATATTTGCTTTCACTTCAGGACGAATGTGGGCTTGGGAGAAGAGGGTGAAAGAAGGTTAAAATAAAAATTATGAAGTACTTACAAATGTGCATGTTCTCATGCAGACCAGTTTTATGTCTATAATAACCTAAAGTAAGTAGCTGTATTCATGTCTCTGTCAATCTGCCCATTTTGATTTGTATGGAGGGCATAGTTCTAATTTTTTTCTTGCTCTGCACTGCTGACAATGTTTTAACTGATGTGCAGACACCTTGGAAAGAATAACTTTTATTCATTATTGGGGTGAGAAAACATCCAATTTTCTCTGCCCACTAATTATGACTACTTTATATGTTTTTGTGTGTATGTGATAAATATACATGCAAAGTGCACTTTCAGAAGCTTGAAAACAAAGTAATTTTAAAAGCAAGCCTAATTGACAGTGTTTTACTTACTCTAGTTCTCAGCTTTGATAATGAGCCATTTTTTTACCCCAACAACAGTCCTTTGTCCTTCTAAGCACTGTTCCTGATTAAATGCAGTGTTTTAGAGGAAAACTTGCATATTTTTAAGGAGGAAATTTCATATTCTTCTGTAGCTTCTGTAATTGTATGAAGTTTATTTCTGTCCCCAGATGTCAGCAATCAAAATCTGCATAAATATATTTTGTGTAAATCTGTTGGCAGCTGCTCTCCAGTCAGGTTCCTCAAGATATTAGCCTGTCTTTGAGTTTATGACAAAGTTAAAAATTATTCATTAAACTGACCTGCAGTATATTCAGTAACTGTAAAATTGCCTTGCAGTTCTATTTGGTTTGTAGATGTGATCACGAGTAAATTTTTAACTTAATTAATTGGCCGTTTCTGTTGACAAGAAATTTATGTGGTAATAATTTGCTCGAAATAGATGCCGACTGTAGGAAATGAGATATCCATCATAGGCTTGTGTTCCACCAGCTGCACAGTGGCTATTATGAAAGTATTTCAGGCTGCGACGACCCCACTGTTTGTGCAGTCAGGATTATATATACCCACGATCCATTGCCTGCCTGAGAGGCGCTCATGGAGGTCTATGATAACAAAGACTTTGTGATTTATGGCTTGCTGTGAAAGCAGAGCTTGATGAGATTAAACAATTTCATAGCACAAGTGTTTCTTAAGACCTGATTTGTAGTTGCAAGCTGATGGTAAATCACATTTATATATCTGAAAGCATGCTCAGCAGAGGAGTGCAATTACAGTTTAAGACAGCTACTTTTTATTTAATTTTTATCCTGGTTTTGTCTCTTTTATATCCCCTTCGTCTGCAAACCATTCACCTTCACAAGTCCTTTCTTGGTAAGAAGGCCAGAGACTGAAGTCACTGATGTTCTTCCTATCTTGTGTGTACTCTTATTAAGGAAAGAAAAAGAAAAAAAAAATAACCTTAGTTTTATTTAAGAGCAGATTTATTGTTTCATCTTTGCTCNNATTGGTTCATCTTTGCTCAACTGGGTTAGTGACTTACTGGGTTCTTGGTTTGATACCATGTACAAAATCAAGCACATTTTTAGGCAATTTCTAATCACACAAATACATTTAAATTTTAAATACAAAGGTTAAGATATAGACAAATACAATAAAACAATTTTAGTGTCTTGTACTTTGTGTTTTATATCTAAGAATTTTTAGATTTGTTTTTCTTATACACAATAGAAAATGAAGCCATTTCTAGTAATATCAGTCTGCTTTGGATTTGAACGGATATTGGCATTATCAGTGACACTTTTGCTATGCTTCATAAGCAGCTCCTACTAAATACTACAGAAAAGCTGTTTGCATCAATATTAAACCATGATTTGTGGTACTGAGTGCTTCAAAACCAAACCCAAATACCTATGATAAACTTGGCTTAGAAGGCTGTGCTTATAATTCATTCGATTCAAGATCAGGTTGGAGTCCAACATGAAATCCCCCGTAAAACTGGATGGTTTCAGCTGTTGCTATAAAAAAACTTCCATGTTCATGAACACATTAAAAGGAGACAAGTAGAATAAACCATGGAGTTGAGTTATTCAAACTCTTTTGCCATTTGCTGTTACAATGGAAGTACTAGTTTCTCAATATGCCAAACATCTCCTGTGAGTCTGTGAGCAGCTCCTCAGCTCCCATCTGTTAACCCTAAAGGCTCTCATCGTCTCTAGTCAGCACTCCAAGGTTAGTTCTGTATTGAGAGAGATGGTGGAGAGAAGTTTTTCACAATGCTGTTCCTGCATTTTGAAATCTTTTGTTTATGCATCACATTCCTTGGAATAAATTTCTGTGTGACAAACAAAACAATAATCCTATGACAGGATAAAATAAAGGGAGATGACTGAATTTCAGGAGGGTATTATTCTTTAAACTGCTTTATAATGTCAGCGCAAAACCTCGTAAGGCACTTGAGAGGTAAATGCATGTTTTTACAGATGTATAGATGTTAAAAATCTTAATAATGAGAAACATATCTCAAATAGGCATATTGTTTATGGTTAGAATTTTCATACCTGTTTCTCATCACAGAAAGTCCACTTGGATAGAAACTGGGATGTCTTTGCCATAGCATCTAGGAAGTGTTCATAAGGGACTAGGCTTAGAAAAGCAAGCCACTTAACAAGGAAATTTTCATTACTTTTCATATTTTTCCCTAAAAATTTTTGACTGAATTTCCAACTTCAACATATATTTAGGTGCTAAAATTTTCACTAGAAATTGCACAAAATTTGAATGTATTTGTTTAAAGTTAATTATTCTGTAGCTGCACCCCTCCTCCCCTTCCCTCCTCCCAATGAAATAATAGAATGGAAGATCCTGTTCATGGAACGCTTACTTTTTCACATGGCAGTGATAAGGTTTTAAAAGTATGTGGGGGTTTTTTATCCAAAATTATTTGAAATAAAAAGCTCATTGCCTTTTATGTGTTTTGGATAAACCCATCATGATTCTTAGCCAAAGTTTTAAACCACAATGTAAAAATATAGAGAAAATAAATCCTCATGACATCACCAATACCTGTTTTGCATAAACAGTGACTGAGATTACTAATCTGTTTTGCCCAAGATAGTAATAAAGTTCTTCTAAATAAGAGAGCATAGTTGGCAAAATAAGATTTATAATAAACTGTACATTGGAGCTATAGAAAAAAAGCAGTTTCATGGAGAAAAAGATGGGCAACTCGCCACCACTGGTATATTTTTAGCAGGTACTAAGTACCAAATTCTACCTTCTCTCTTTAGTCAATGGAAGAAAGATGGAAAAAGATATTTTCCTTGCTTTTAGCGGATGAGGCAATATATTGAAATACCTTGTAGGACGTTTGGGATTTACCGGTGTGATGGACTGGAGAATCACTGGAGAATAATCAAGATTAGCTCCTGAGGCAAAATGCCTCGTGGAGCCAAAATGAATTAACAACCCTCTTGCTAGCCATCCCTGCCAAGTTCCCCCCAAGGGTTACTGTTCCTAGAGGAAGCCAGTGTACCAGAATATGCCATAAGGGTTTGGAGGGCTGATGTAAATGACAGTATCTGAGGTGGAGTTCAAGAAAGGAAAGGGAATGCTTGGCCTCTGCTGACATTAGGCAGATGCCTTGGTTTTGTTCCGGTTGTACAACGCATCTGCAATTGAGATGATCTCTTTATTGCCAGGACTGACTCTCCAATTTCATTTTCTGCTTACAGAAAACATGCTGTGAAAAGGCTGCTCAGTGTTGCACATATTTGTTACCTACTGGAAAAAGGTTTAATCTATTTCACCCTCTTAAATCTAGACTAATTCACTTCCAGTTCGTCTTCTGAAAGGACCTGACATAATAAAAACACACTGAACCTGCATTCAGTCCTGCGGACATTGAATTTTGGCAAGAATTTGGTGTCTTAGGACAGAGGAATTTTAATATTTTGCATATAGGCATTACTGGTTTTTTTTATTAGGGTTCTGACAGATTATGGTATCAGACAACTATGCTTTTTGGGGAAAACTGGGCGGGGGTGGGGTTTTTTTGCTTTCGTGTTTGTTTTTATTATTATTATGTCTGCCAAGAAGTGTGGCCAAGAGTATATGATGATTTGTTTGGACCTTTCCGGGTGACTGGTGATTGTAAAAATTTGAATCCCTGAATTATTTACTTGTATAGTTTTTAAACCAACACCTACATTGTTATTCTTAGCCATAAGGGTTAAGACAAAATGTTGCAGGTGAAATGCTACAGGCAGGTGCAGTGTTACAATTGAAAAAGAATTTTTTCTAAGATCTTATTCGTGAGCATTAGTATAAACACAATTTGCAGAATAAGTTGTAATATTATGGTTCCAATGATAATTTTGAGTTTCAAAACCTGTTCCAGTTGGCAAATCTTACCATTTGCTTGTGCCTCAATTTCTTTGGCTGTGAGGAAAGTCTTAAGAAATTCTTATTTGTGAAAAATTCTTTCTGCAATTTTGAGCCTTTCCACGTGTTGAACTTTTTAAAATTTTTTTTTCTTATTTGTTTTTCTTATTTTCCTTTTTCATTTCCTCCTTTTGGTTTTTTTATTTTTACTTTTTTTCTTCCTTTCTTCTTTCTTCTCTACATTTATCTTTGAATTATGAATTAATTATTAGATTTGATTAATATTATTTTGACCTAATGGTTTTTTTGAATGGGTTTTAACCAAAGTAATGTCCTTAGGTGGGTTTAGCCTGCAAACAGAGTCAAAGTTTTCTTCCCTGAAGTAAATAGCAGCATCAACCTAGTGTATCACAGCAAAGAACATTTTTTTTAAAAAAAAAAAAGGGCAAAGCCTTTTACGAAATGGGAACCTAGAAACACCTGAAGCCCAGATGGCAAAAGCGGGTGCTTGGCAAAAATTGTGCAGATTTCCGGTCTTTTGAAGTTAATCTCATCCTAACATTCCTTGAGAGCAAGCTAATATATTTGACCAGACACGGTACAATAGATCAGTTCCCATCCTCAAGCACCATAGAAAGTAATCCCTTCCTTTTGGGTGCTTGCTTGTCTCTGATATAAACAAAAATAATCCTGTGTATGTATGTATGCTAAAAAGGGTGCAGTTTGGCTAGATTTAATAACTTTTAACTCACTGTTTACTGATATATTTTTGACACATATGCCAGTAATGTTTGCAACATGTTGATGCTTTGGTCTTGGCTGATTTATTAGTGTAGAGTTGTTCATGAACCTTTGTGACAGCATTTGACATACTTCACATTTAGCTAATCTTGAACATTAAAAACACTGAAGAATGAAATCTGTTTCTATTAGAACTAGTGGCAAAACTTGCAGCATTTCACTTCTAAAATTAAACAAAAAGAAGAAAATGCCAAAAGTTGGGAAAAAGCTGTGTCTGTGGAAATAGGGTGAATAAGAGAAATAAGTTGCTTGCTTTTTGTGCATCTGGAGGCTATGGCCCTATTAGAAAATATGTTTGCACGCTGTGTGTATTAGTGTATATACACACAGTGATGAGCAATCCTGTGTTGAAGAACTGAGAATTCAAAAGACAAGACTGGTGAATGCTGGAGCAGGGAACAGACATGAAGATTGTGCTGCCACTGAAAGAAATGGTCCTCTTCTCTGCCGTGATTTTGGTTGATGACTGCACAGTTTAGTTTTTTGACCAGATGGAAAATTAACCTTCTTATTTATGTATTATTTTTCTTTGGAAACTTTCAGATAGGTTAGAGAAGTCATCACACATGCTATGTGCAAGTACGAGCTCATGGGAGAGAATGGAAACACTTTTCAGGCTTAACTGGGAGCATGGGAAAGCCTTCCTTCTTGGTGGAAATGCATCTTCACTGACTTCATCCAATTGTGAAATTGCATTTTTTTAGCACTGAGCATAATGATGCATCTCTAGCATGACAGTGACTGTCTGGTACAGACTTTTAGCTCATAGTAAATGCAAGGGAATTTGATGTACATCAGCTGTCTCCTAATCAAATTTTGTCATACTGACTTTTGAGTTAAAAGTCCACTGGTGTTATGGGAACACTGATTGTGCTCTCTAATTTGTCAACTCAGAAATTTAATCATATGCCAAAGCCAAAGGGAAAAAGTGAATTGAAATAGTTTTAATGATAAAACTAAAATCTTGTTTGACAGTGTAGATAAATAAAAAAAAAATAAGCACAGAAATTATTTTCGTGTACATAGGCAACTAAGTTTGTGTAAATAGCATACTGTTAGAAAAAGAGGGAGTAATGTAATTTGAAAAGTTCACTTTTATCTATCTTTTTTAAAAGTCGATATTGAAATGTGTAGTTTGTGTATTCATTATATATTTTCCTTATTTGGAAAACAGGTTTTTAGGAAATATAAGGTTTAAAAATCTTTGACTTCTTTTACTATTTCACATTTATTACATGAAATAGTAAGACTGACTTAAAGCTTACAATAAAAGGAAACAAGATCTCATTTTCAGTGATAGAATATTAAATGAATGAGCATCATTACAAATAAATCTGAAGTTCTCTTCTGTCTAAGGATTAATGTTACATTTGCTATATCTGGCTTTGTCTTTCTTATCCTTAAGTTCTTAGAACAAATAATACAAGCACTTTATCTTTAACTTCAGATAATCAGAGTTGCCGACACCTGGGATAATGTGATGAGCAATGTAAATTTTATACACATATAGTCATAATAATTTAGAATGTCATCTTAATCTATTTATGATCGTCTAATGACTGAAATGTTTTACCGTTGTGTGGGATATTTTATAACTGAAGTTTTAATGGGTGAATCAGTAACACCTGGCTGTCTGGAATGCTTTTCTTTTCCCTCTGTTAGACATTTAAATACATCTCTGGAAGGCCCAAGGGGTGTGATGTGACATATAAGCTCTTAAAAGGAGGAAAATTAGTTCTTGATACCATAATGATCAGTGGGATGAACGTTTGCATACTTAGCATTAATGCTGTTAAATGTAAGAGTTTGATTAAGACTCTTAAGAAGTCTTTTTTTTCTTCCTCTCTTTTAATGCCCTTTCTAGTTCACTTTGTGAAATTACAAAAGGAGCTGATGTTTTTGCTTCTGCCTCTAGAGGAATCATGAATCTTTTTATAGTCTTTTCTCTCTTAGTGCCATTGTCTATGTTTTCTTCTCAAATTATGTATAACACCAGCAGAGCTTCTTAGCTGGTAAGTATATTAGACATCTAGGTGCCAACAATGCAAGAATACAAATTCAGTGAGACAGTGCTCCTAACAGAATAGCTAGTATTGCATTCTTAAATCAAAAAATATCACACTAGTGGCAGTCCACTTTGTTACTGCATGAAAGTAATGTATTTGTAACTCTTTAGTCCTCATCCTTTTTCCTCATAAATGCTACGTGTTCCATTTATCCATTTTTAGATTTTTTTTTACCCTGTTGCCTGTTTCAAGTTTGAAGTGTACAAAGTGCAACAATAATAATACCACAATAATTGCAATTTCTTAAGTCTGTGACGTCTGCCTTGGTAAGTGAATATGCATATGTGCTGACTTTGCTTTCTTCCTTTAGTGTGATGCTGGGTTGCTTTAACTAGTTCTAGAAACTAGCTAGACTATGTCAGCCATTTATTTGCCTCACAGAAGGTACAAAAGACAACTTCTGGCACACAATGCGTTTATATTTTAGAGCATCCTCTGGAAAAAACAACAGTATAGAATAAAATAAAAATGTTTCTTTTTTCTTATTTCTCAAAGTATACCTTTATTCCCAATATTTAATAACTCTTCTGTTGTTAACACCACAGTTGTCCTTCCCCCCCATCTTCCTGTTTACAACCGAGGATGCTCTATTGAGTTGTATCATCATAAACTTTTGATCCTCTGTATTTAAATGCCTCTTTCACAGAATGACCCTCTAATTAGTTACTTTTAAGGAAAAGATGCCTAAAAGGAGAAATTATGCAAAAATGACATTTTATTTGCTCTTACATGTGTAATATATAAGCATAATTTCTGTTTGTATTCCACATGCCTCACACTCTGTTTGTACACTCTCTTGTGGCTCTATTTCCCTATTTCTTCACTTACCTGCTGTTGAAGAGATGGTCTCCAGTTTGGAACAGAAATTAAGTGTAGACTCATAGAAACTCTTATTCGCATATCTGATCACCTAGAAAAAAAGAGATGACTTGTGTATGTTTCAAAAGTAATTTTGACAGAAGTCTTTTTAGGTACCAGTTATCTAAGAGTTCATGGGAGCCCAGGAATTGAGGCTGTCCAACATCACTGGTTGTCTTTAGTGTAAGAGATCATAATGCTCATCTGTTGCTAAGTTTTAGATTGCTAAGCACAGTGGAAGAAATAGTTTGGCCATGTAATGACTTTCCCTTATTCTTGCTGCATGGGATAGATTTTCTAGGAATTCATTAATTTGTGGCTACTTTATGACACTTACAAGTACTGGGATGTTAAGAAAGGATGACAATTTTATTTCTCTCGTGGTGTCTACTGTTGCTGTCTGTCAGCTTTAGTGTTTTTATATGTACACCACTTAATTTTCAGTTTCAACATGTATTATAAATAAAATAGATGTGCTTCCAGTGTACTGATTTATGAGGCTCAGCGAAGAAAGTTAGGCTTTTAATCTTTTCTATAAAGTGATGAAAATAACATTTCTTCTTTTTTTAATTATATTTCTTTGGAAGTACTACTTCTGATCACTGCAAATAGGTAGTGAATTTTCATCTTCAGCTGAATGAGAAGAGAAATAGCACACTTCACATGAGTCTCAAAGGTCAATCTATTATATATCTGTGATGCATGGAACTTGCATGGTCCTTTTCTTTATGGATTTCAAAGCACTTTCCAAGGCTGATTAGGTATCTAGAAATGTCACAAATAGGCAAGCCTTAGATTCCTCAGTTTACAGAAAGAAAAGAGTTAGCCGATGATTTAGTAGCAAGCTAGAGACAGAAACCAGACATTCCTGTATATTAAGGCTTCTGCTAATCAGCAGACCTTCGCTTTCATGAGAGATGCTAAAACAATATTGTTCCATTTTACACAGAAAACTTCTGTCCACGAATACTACATGTATGGGAGCCCTCAGACTCTCATAATTGCATGCTTATTTTCAGAATCAGCCCGCAAACACATATAAGGGAATAATTTGATCCTTTCCAAATTGAACTTAATATGCAATGTTTAATATTTTTAATAGTTTAATGTACAAATAACTATACAGATGTTGTTTTTCCAGTCTTTATTATTGAGTTAAGCTTTGTTTCTGAGTCCCAGTTCAAACTGTAAACAAATTATTTTTGTATGTGGATCAATGTAAAGTTTAATAAACTATATAAAAAATTTATATTAGAACCAAGATAATTTTTTTCCCTATATCATAGTATTTTCTAGCTGCATTAGGATGGCAAATATAATTTAAATATTAGGGCATTTGTTTTGCCATTAATAGTTTAAGTGTCAAAAAGCCTGCATGATATCATACAACAGCTAGAAAGTAATACTTTTGGTTATTGAGTTATTTATACAACTACATTCAAATAAATGAAATACTTAAAATATTATTTATTTCTGGTGAATTACAGAATCTGTGATTTTACTTTTTGGAAAAGTTTCAAACACGTAGTAATTTAAGGAATTTTTGCATCACCTCTTTTGTATTGAAAATGTTTTCAAAGTTTACAAGTAATTAGAAAGTAAATAATAGAATGGCTCAGCAAATCAATTAAGTGTTCTCAGATTCCATTAGGTTCTTCTGATGTGAAATATTGATGCCAGTTTTTAGATTTTTGCCTTCTGTCTGGTACTGTTTCTGTTGTTTGTCTCGTACAAGGGCCTTTATGATGGTCATAGGGGAAACTCCTTCCAGCTCTTGGTTCTCATCAAAACAGCTACTTACAGAGAGTCTACACAGCTTTGTAGGAACATTCCCTGCTTCCCAGGTACCCCTGCAGAAATCTTGAAGTGCAGGCGCCCCAGGGTTGCCCGCAACACTGCTTTTGTTGAGTTTCTTTGATTTGAATTTCCTCCTTCCCTGAAGGTATTATGAGTTTGACAGTTGCACTCTGATTTACTTATTCCCCAACATCAGACTGTCTTACTGGTGAAACAAAGATCTGTATTAAGTAAGACTTAAGGCTAAGCATTTAGGTACCATGTTGTAAATGAAGTTTACAAGTGATGCTAGTACAGCTTTCCCTTTCTCCCATATCATAATCTGTCTTTAATTTATGAACACTTCCACTGTTAACAAGAAGCTCCCAGGTGAGTCCGGCCAGGGCTTTTGTTCAGAGGTTCAGGTACACAGTCATCTCGCGCATGCTATTTTTCTGCCTTGTCCCTAAAGCTAGGTCAGATCGGCATACTTTTGCAAATTCTCCCTATATCTCTCTTTTAACATAATCACTGCTTCTGCTTCATATCTAATATTACTGCAGCTGTGATGACTCATGTTTCTTCTAGTGTCTTGAGGAGTTTAGGCCTCAAGCAGAGGTACAGAAGTTTTAAGCATCTCTCAGAAAATCAGAACTGTTTTATTTTGGATGCTTTGTGACTATGAGTTCTTGTTCATAGCTTTGCTCATATGGCCTCGTTTGTCACGCAAACTGGACAGTATTCCAGGCCTAGTTGAGGCCTGTCAGCATCTTCCTATTAATTCTGATGCAAAGCATAAGTTAAGCATATAATTTTGTCAGGTTTCTAATGCATATTGGTTAATAGGTGTGGCAACAAGTTGCCTTGCCTGGGCATGCTTCTGTTCTTCTTCCCCCTGTGTTTGCTAAGCTTTCTGTTTTGCAATGATTGTAAAGCACACATGTAAATGTTAGCAAGAAACAGTGTTGAAACAGAACTCTTTTACAGTAGTGTATTAGCAGAATGCTAATTTTCAAGGTCATGGGAAAAGCTAAAAACCTGTCTAACTTTGTTGGCACTAACATATGAAAGTAAAGGTTTGAAATGAATAATGATGTTCTCTTCAAGTTGAAAAGCAGTTAAGAATTCTTTATTTTAACTTTATTTTATGGAAAATCTAAAATGTGGTAGTTTTAGATGATTGTGGACAAACTTTTAAAATAGCTGTTGTATTATTAGTAAAACTTAAAATTCCTTAGGAAAGGCATATGCCTTTTATATTTTATATAATCTGACACAAGGTTCTCCTCACTTGTCTTTCACGCAGCATCAGAGATAATATCGTTTCCATTATGGGTTATAGGTGCCTGATTTTGTTGGGTGCAGATAATAGATATTTCAGTTATGGGTTATGCCCTTTGTAGGTTGCATTTCAAGCAGGCATGCAGAATTAAAGTGAGGAAGGGACTTCTTTGGTTCCATGATCAAAATTTAAACACATGAAGTACAGGTTCATGCTTTTTCATTTAAATGTAGTGCTGTTGTCTGCTAGATTTTAAATATAGTGAATGGAAGTGTGATGCTCTTTTTGGGTAAATGCAGGATGCTGACTGGTTTATGAGAGGAGATGGAGGCATCTTGGATGGAGGAATAAAAAAAGAACTTAAAGTTCCAGGGTTTAGTACGGGTACTTAGAATGAAGAGAAGGTTTGACTTTGTAACCTATGGATATTAGCAAGCCATCAAATGTCAGATCCTGGACTGTCAGCTAGAAAATAAACTGAGAGCTGCAAAGTGAATTTTTGCTACCATGTCACTCAACTGAGATAACGCATGCTGCATAGTGGCTGAGGGCTATGTCCCCTTTGGCCTTCCTTCGCCTCCTCCAACATCTATTCGTTATGTATCTTAAAATATATGTACCTGTGCATGTAGAAGAATATGGAAGCTATGAAAGTGTTGGGATTGTTCTTCTGTTGTCTACAAAATAGATGAAATACAGGTTGCAGGGAAAGATAACAAAATAAACTAAGGATCTTTAAAAAATTTCCAGGATATTATGCTAAAATTCATGAGAAACAATCCGTAAAATGAATAAGAAGTCTTTAGCCCAGAAGTTGCATTTGACCTCAAAACCTTTTGTCCTTACTCATATGTGCCAGTTGACAAAGAAATCCATTATTTTTTCATTGATTTCAACAATAGTACTGAGAAAAATATTAAACACTGATATATGTGTACAGGACTGAAGATCACTACCTTGCTGGACATCACATTCGGACTACATTTGGGCATCACTTGTGTTTTCTGCAACACAAGCGATGAACTTTTTGTATTACGTCCAAGCCATGAAACTAGAAGATTGCCAATCATTTATTCTTTTAATTTAATCTACAAGATGAACCTTTCTGAGCTATTTTGGTTTATATTATATTTATCCTTTTTGCTGTAATGTTTCCGTAATTTTTAGAACAATTTAGTATTTTTTAATGGCTGAAGTGCTTATAAGAAATGGAGGGTAAGGCAGCATTAAGGTTAAAATTAATGAAATTGTTTATTGCAGTTTTACCTTTCTGTTACCTGAAGCAGAGAATATTTTTGTTTTGTTTTCACTTCTAGTCCTTTCATCCACAGAGAATGGGGATTAGCCTTTGGCTAAAATAGGCATTCAGGTCCATTCAGCATTCAGTAACTGTTTACTTATCCAGGTACAAATGGGTAAAAACACAATTTAAGCCCCTAGCTGCAAGGTCAGCTACCTTTTTAAAATTCAACCTCATGAGCTCCACTCAGTTTGAGGGCTTGCTGGTATGAGCCATTAACTGCCTGTTGCATGTAACCTTCCCTTGTCTTACACAGAGCTGCACACGAACCTCTGGTACTGTACAACAGACCCTCGGTTCATGCCATGCGGGAAACAAAAGCAGTTTAACTTGTGATCAGTGATCATATGATCTATTTACAGGGTGCAAGCTCAGTCAAGTAGAACTAGTAAATCATTAAAAATTCACTCAACACTATTCCTGCTGAGTAGAACATCATAATAATATCATTTTCTCGAAGTTTACAGTCCAACACTGTTAGCAACCTTGCTTGGTATAAAAACAAACTTTCAAAATCCCAAATTATTTAAAAAAATTATAAAATCCACTGCAAAGCACAAGATATTACTTAAAAGTTGTAATCCACAGCAAAAGAGAATCTCTTGGACCAAAAGTGTCTCTGCAGAAGTTAAAATACTGGGACATGCACACTACAAAAGCTCCTATGACTTCTGTATCCGGCCTACTTCAGGGAAACACTTAAACTCACCTCAGTTCAGAATATCATGTAAAAATGTGGTTAGGTCCTAGCCTGAACAAAATAAAGGTACGTAGTAGTCTCCAGCCCTGAACAAATGGTTTCTGTATGTGTTACTTTTACCAATTATCATGCAAAGTTTATTGCTTTTTTTTAAAAATGTTTGTGATTTGTTTCAGTCAGAACCTGGTATCAGTGTTTTCTGTTGTTTTTCTTAACTTGGTTAACTTCTCTTTACATGTGGTTGTTTCCGAAAGCAGCTGTTGTGGACAAAAAGATAACTCTTTCATCAGATGGTTTTAGTTATTTGGGAGATGTATTTTGAAGCCATATTAGCTAGTGATAGAGGGACCTTGCTGTTTTAATTCCTCTTAGATGAATATTCAACATTCGGAAACATACCCAGTGCTCTTTGCTATAAGCAGAAAGAAAAAGTCAAGTACATTCTGGAAGATGAGAAACCAATAGGTAAGTATTCATTTCATTGAAGAGTCTTCTGCTATTTTAGCTTCATGCTGGTTTTTCGCAGTGAATCTGAGCCTGATGAAGGAGGTTCTGTACAAGTAGTAATGGTGGTCTGTGACAATTGCCGCCTTATCTTAAACAGCTGAGCTGGAAAAGACTTTTTTTTTTTCTGTCTCTGGGTGGATTTCTAGTTTTCCTGTATTTGTGCTGTTCATTTCAGAGAAGGCAAGTGTGGTTACAATAAAATATAACTTTGGAAATATGTTCACATTTCTAACAGTTTGGTTTGTTTTTTGGTTTTTTTCCCCATCAGATGAAAATTGAGGTTAAATTCATACATTCAGTCCTGTGTTAACAGCAACCGCTACTTAGCTGGTTGTTCCTTTTCTTTCAAGATTGTATAATTTTAGTATCCACAGTTTGAAAAACAGGACCTTGAAGAAAATAAGATACAGAAGAATTTTACATATATAATAACGTTTTAGACAGCAAAACAAGATAGAGGATGGAAGACTCTTAATCAAGTTAATATCTTAATCAAGCTAGGACATGCCATTTTTTTTCTTGTATGGATGTACTTGCAGTTCTGCTAAGTACAAATGCCTAAATCTCTGTGTCTTAACATTGGAATAGTTTGCTAAATGATGTAACAATTTATGGATCGTGCTTATGGGAATGAACTTAATTCCTTTGGTGTTTCAATAGGAAATTAATGAAGTGATGATAGCCTACAGTTCTGTATCTGCAAGGTAAAGGCATATGTCTTCCAGTCCTCTCTAGCCAAAACACACAGAAGCGAGACTGCTAAAAAGTGACTATCTGTTGGGTGCTCCTCGTGGGGAGCAATATGAAATAGTGAATTTTTTTATCTCTTGTTTGCTGCATAATTTTGTATTTCTTGGATACTCGAAGGGATACTGGCTGTGCAAGAAACAAAATAACATTAAGTCCAGAAATTTAGTATGTAGACAGTTGCTATTAGGTGGGGTAGTTATTGAAAGCACAATCTAATAATATATTTTGCAGAGGAAAGTGCAGTTTTATTGCAGTAATAAATATTTCTGATTAATAAAATCATACTGTATCCAAAGTGTCAGATTCAATGGCAAAAAAAAAAAAAAGAAAAAACCCCACACAAACCATCAAACAAAAAAAACCCAAAAAAACAAAAAGAAGGAAGTGTTCTTTAGCACAAAGGTGCTTCAATGTGAGAAAATATGTGACCTCCAGATGCACTGGTTGTACTTTAAGGAACTGAGTATTTTCAGTTTTTTAAATGACTGCTGGATCAATTATTTTTCAAAGGGTAAAGCATTTAGTGCATCAGTCTGCTTCTAATAATTTAATCTAAACTTATATATAATGGAAAATGAATTCTGACATGGATAGTCAAAATATGTCATCTTCTTTTTAACTTTGATACTTTATGCAGCCTATAGATATAATAGTAACAAAAAAGTCATGCCAGGAGTTAGGTGCTGAGACCGAAGTCTAGTGCTGAAACAACAGAATCTTTGAATGATTTTTTTTTACCATTTCTTTCAAAAATTTCAGAACAAGTATAACTGGAAATGAATTTTTCGATTAAATCCGAATGTCTGAAGATGTTTACCATGATATTTGCTTCTGTTATTCCATGCCTGAAGCTGGATAACTGGAGCAGAGGAGTCAGAGATATGAAAGCTGGCTTTGTTCATTTTATTTCATTATGCTGTCTGAGAATTTGTGGTTGTAGAACAATTAGCGTTAAGGAGTGAAAGTAGACCTAATGGTTAGATTTTCTACTACAACCCCCATCTTCTGCTTCTGTATTAATGGATTAAAAAAAGAGAAGAAATCAAAAATATTCAGATAAGCATTTTGGATTATAACTTATGTAAACTCATAGAGATACAATTTAAAGAATTTATTTCTCCTCTTCTTTCTGAATTATTCTTGACAACAGATGCCGTAGCAATGGTATATTCTCTGTTGCTATGTTAGAGACTTATTTTTGGGCCATGATCTTGAAGCATTTGTCAGAATGGAAGAAAGTGATCAGAATAGATGTTGGTCTTGTGGGCAGTACAAACCTGAAAAACTTCTTGCATCAGGACTGTGTTAAAGTCTGCTATGAGAAGTTCACAGATACACTTTTTCATGCAAAACTGAGAGAGTATCTAGAATATCATTGAATCATAGAGTATCCTGAGTTGGAAAGGACCTATAAAGAATCATAAAGTCCAACTCCTGGCTTGACACAGGACTAGCCATTGTCAGGACTGAGCACATTGTCGTGATGCTTCTTGAACTTGGTCAAGCTTGGTGCTGTGACCACTTCCCTAGGGAGCCTGTTACAGTGCTCTCTCTTGCCTGTGAGACAACCAGTCTGGCTTCAGATGGGTATACAAACTCCTGTTAAATTTTGACACTATGCAAAGTGGAGGAAAAAAAAAAAAGCAAACACTGACATAAATAGAACTGCTCTTTGTAAAGTTAACACAATGTAGGAAATGTAACTTCTGAGGAGTACATAAGTCGTTCAAACAATTGAGAAGGACTACCTCTCAGAAATGCTGCTGTGCATTAAGAAACCACTGTCAGTGCAGAATTGCAGACTGATAAATCTTCAAATTTAGTTGGTTAGCTGAAGTTTAAACTCACAGTATCTTTATTGAACACACAGAAACAGTAATCTAGGAAAGAGGTAACTCCATGTATGTAAGTTAAGTAGAATAATTTTGGATCATTTTTTCTTTATGCCATTGTTTTGTGCGCTTGGTTGTACTCCATGAATGCAGGCTGCTCTTGAAATTATCCACAGTATAACCCAGATTTATTTTATCTTCCTCTTTGATGTCAGTTCCATAGTATTTTACTTTGTCTGAAGTAATTCTGAGTTATCTGCTTTGGGGTATCAGTATTGTTTTTACCCAGTTTTTCATATTCAGAGTGGGGAGAAGGGAAATATTCTTTCCACTCCCTCTACCCACCCACTTTAATGATTCATGCTTATATCACAGTCAACTGCTGTGAACAATATTATGATTCAGAATGCATTTGTTACATTCTGTAAATGTGTATGCTTTTTCTGGAAGTGTCATCTTGTTGACAAGTGGTAGATTCAACTACTGGTAAAAAGAAAGACAGACAGATGACATTAGGAATAGAAGAAGGACATCTCGTTCCTTTAGTCTATCTTCCCTTTGGTCAGTGCAAGCTGTGGGCATCAGGATTGACAACAATGACTTTCATTTGGTTTTGTAATGTAATTAGGCAAATATGGTGTACATTATTTTGATTAAGAAGCTAGAATAGTATAAATTCAGCATGGCATATGTTTGGTTCATTAAGTACCAGTGAACATATTTTATGTTGATAAAGTAGACGTGCTCTCATGGAGATCAGTTCTTTGCCTGGTGGTGTGTAACCTTTTTATTAGTGAAATAAAACATAAAGTCATTAGGTTTTAGTACACACATCTGATACTCCTTTAAGGTATCAAGCATGAGGGGAAATTTTTATGTTATCATTGTATTTGGTAATGGTACAACTGCTACCAGAACACCGTGTTTCCATTTGGAGAAGTTGGTGGTTCTAAAAAGTTGCTGGGACACTGAAGAAGAAACTGAGGGCAAGTGATTTCTTAGAAGACTCAATAACATAAATTATGGTGAGAAATTCTGTCTATCTTGGGTAGCCAAGAGGGCGTCAAGAGGAGAGTCGATCACAGTATGTCAACAGCATCACTTCAAGTGAACAGCAACAGGGGGAATAAGATTTGGAACTTCCATCTAATAGGCAGTGGATATGGAAAGAACCAGCTGTTGTAACTGAAGTTTACACACCCAGGGTAGAAAAAACAATTTCAGTGGCAACACTAATTTGTTGGAACAGGTTTCCTAGAACTGCAGCAGACTGTACTTAGATGGCAGATTTTTAGCCAAGACTGGAAGTGCTCAGTACATGTCAGCTGTGTAGGTAACCATAGTAACAGCTGAAACCAAGAAAAATTCAACAGCTCTATAAATGAGCAGTTACTCTGTCTTACAACCCCCCTCCCTTCATCCCTGAACTGTAGTATGTCATGAAGTTATACAAATTTGGGGGAATAGTTGAGCTGAGGGATAGACTTTGTCAAGTGCTTTCTGGATTGTATGGATAGGAAGTGCAAGCTAGAACATTTTTTCAGTGGGAGAATAGAAGGCCTCTCAGAGAGACAGAATCAAATGCATTTTAGGACAGTATTCAGCAAATCCATTACCTGAAGGAACAGAAAGTTCTCATCAGTATTTAATGGCCAGACTTGAACTCCATACAATCCATACACAGAACATGCTAAAGGATTTTGAGATAAAACAGCTGTTTTGCTGTTTTTTCTCTCCTCTTATGCAGGGTGAAAGTATCTATGAAATAATATTTAAAAATGGACATCACTTATTAATAAATTAAAGAATGGCAAATAAAAATCATAGAATCATAGAATCATAGAATCGTAGGGGTTGGAAGGGACCTCAAGAGATCATCGGGTCCAACCCCCCTGCCAAAGCAGGCTCCCTAGGACAATCAGTAAGGTTAATTTTATTATTGAGTTTATCTCCCTCTTGTTATATGTTTCCGATACGTACATATGGACAAGAAGATTCAGACAGCTCTGAACTACTTTATATAGGACATGATTTTACATAGAATTAAGAAATGCTAAAGCATTAGCACTGCATGCGTGTTTTCAGTATGCTTCAGATTTGGTTTTGTGTTTTTTCCTTTAAAAAAATCTATATTTTCCATAGCTATTTTTGATTACCTCCCCTTTCTATAGTATCTAGTGTTTGCCATTATTTTTAGCTTATTTTTATTCACCAAAAGCTATGTAAATGTACTGTGATGTTGATCATGTGGCACTGCAGTTTAATGCTTTTGTGTATGAGTTCTCACCTCTTGTGCTGTCATTTGTGAAGATCCTAAAATTAGTTCTTGTGGTTAATGCTTCCCATCAGTGTTTGTTTTCTGTTATCTAACGTGGTACTTTACAAATTAATAATAAATTGGTAGATCACATGACTCATATCCCTCAAATTCCTGTATTGTGTTGCGTTAAGTTATAAGGCCTAAATGCTCTTTCAATTAGAGCTCAGCTTTAAAACTGCCTGTGACATTGCCTTCTTTTGGCTATACACTATGGAAACAAATTTGAACATAGACACACTTTTAAAATCATCACCTTTCAAGACAGTTTTACATATTGACAGGTGGTAACTGAGAAGTCAAAAGGAAGAGGGAAAGCATGTCTTTCTTACATGCTGGGTCTTCTGTCTGGGAAAGAACTTGTCATAGAAGAGTGAAATCTCACTTTATAAACACATGAGCAGTTTACCCTGCCAACTATCAGGACATGACAGGGACTGCCGTTGTCCTAGTTGGGATCCAGATGCGAAACCCTTCAAAAGATATTTTTTCCACCTCTTGCTCTCTCCCCACTCCCACACCCCCAAACCTTGAAAAGTTTATCTTCAGTCAGGTCATCAAGTCTATAAAAGGAAGACAGAAGTAGGAACAGACACAAAATCAGGTATCTGGTCTGTGGTTTTCCTTCCCACCCCACCCTCCCCCAGTCTTTTTTACCTCCTGACACTGCTGTTCATGGGTATTCCTAACTGGAGCAACACTGGTTTCATCTTTGCCTCCTATCTGTTTCCAGTAGACATGCTCAATTAAATATTATTTTTCATGTTTCTGGAAAAAGTCCCTTTAAAGATTGCCATTGTAGACTAGTGCACCTATTCTTATTTTTTTATCTGATGGCTTTGATGCAGTGGACTTGCTCTCATATTATCATGATGATACAGCACAAAACTGTGAGACAGTAGGTCTTTTTTCACAGATCTGTTAGTGGTATTTTTTCCAGTTTGCTCACAACTAAAAGTACTTTAAAAATCCATAGGATGTTTGACAACTATAGAAAATTGCAAATGGAAGCTACCTCAGCAAAACTGTATTTAGAAATACTGGGATGGATGTTTGAGTTTCTCATATTCCATTTTCTTACTGGAGTTGTGTTTTTGTTTGGTTTGCTGGTTGGTTGTTTTCGGGTTTTTATTGTATGTGGGTTTTAACATGATCTTGTACCCTCTACTATATTCTGAATGAAATTATGCTTCCACAGGTTAGCCCCCACAGTAAGCACTGCCTACACTAGTTTTAAAATTCAAACCTTTCCTTAGACTACCTTATCCACTGGCAGCTTTCCTTGCAATCTGAAATCCTTCAAAGTACACTGTAGAATATGAAGCTATCACATAAAGTTGATTTTATGTTTTCCTACTCTCAAGCTACTTAGTGCAAATAAAATTTTGTGCCAGTCAGCCCATGATGTGTTACAGCACTGTTAGAGCCCAGCCTGTTAATTACAAATGTTTTGCAGTGTTTGTGTGATGCACAGATTTCTTAGAGATAGGTTTCCTTCGGCAGTATGTAGTTTTACAGTACAGTCAACAGAATGTTGCAGAATAGCAATTATGGGAATGAGGAGAATGCACAAGCTATTGGAGTGAACTCTTTAATGCTGATACATTTTTTCTGATAAAAGCAAGCCAGATAAGAGGATATTCAAGTTACTGTAGCAATTAGTTTTTCTAAGATGCCTATCTATATGAAATGTTTCATGGTAGGGAAAAAAAACCCCGCAACTCTGTAGTAGAATATAAAGTTTATTACATTTCTAGACTACATTATCCTTGTCAGCTAGATTAAAGCATTCTCCTAGTTTCTGTCCTATATTACCATAACAAGTGAGGAAATAATGTAGTGTTGTAACACAGAGCGGCTTATAAATTTTGACATAAGTGTGAGAGAAATCACTTGAAATGTGAAGCAACCAAGAGGAATAATTAGGAACAGCAGAATGATCTCAGTAATATGACAACAGTTTCTAAAGCACCCCACAGGATTGAAATCATCAGGTTTGCTTGACCTATATCTTTAATAATACAGCTCATTGCCCTTGTATTGAAGCTAGAGGGTAGGACAAAGTATAAGCTTTATCATGTTTTAGGAGAAATTGCAAAAAGTTTATTTATTAACACAGCACAAAATGGCCCATTTCTATGATTACCAAACAGGAAAGCAAGTTGGGCCACAGTTCACCACACAGAACACTTTATAGTCAGGCTTGGCTGGCAAAAAATATTATGTAACGCTCAAATAAGATAAATGGCTACATTGGCAGTGGAAATAACCTTCTGTTTAATTAGAAAATAAGAGCTATATGGGACAATAAAAATGGTTACTGCTGCCTTCAGTCACTGTTTAATAAATATGATAGTGCTGAAGATAATGCTAAGTGTTATTTATTTGTGTAATATTGTGGACTCAGTAATTGTTCATGTTCTTGATAGTTACCCTGCATGTAGAATGAGTCCATTTCACATTTTCTTTGTTTAATTCTTAAAAAAGAAAGAGGATTTTTTAAACTTATGAACTGTTTTAAAAAGGCAAAGATGTGTGATCAAAGTTCATTCACCTCTCAATGGTGCTGTAACTGAACTACTGGTTTTCTTAGCTTACCTTCAGGATAATTAAGCTTTGAAACTAATCGATTCATGCTTTTCAAGCTGGATTGTCTATCTGTCTGCCTCAGATATGTTTCTACATCTGTGAGAGGAGAGCATAATTGGAATTTTTAGCTGTCCATTTATTTCGTCATGGCTGTATTTATGATTAGTATAGTTCTAAGGTCTGATCTTTAGCACTGTTTTACCTTCTTTTGGCTTCATTCTGCATTTTTAGCACTAAACACATACAAATCAAGACCTGCAGAGCATGGTGTGGAAGTTGTGGAAGACTGATGATTTCAGTGAAGGCTTCTTCCTAAAGGGAGTAGTTTTTACTAGTAAATCGAGCATCAAATTGTGTTATGTGCATATGTATCAAAAGTTTCCTTCCTCTGTAGAGCATATTTATTAGATATGTACATTGTTCATGGTTTCATGTTATTAGGAATGTATATCATATTTGTCAAATGCTTGACAGAAGAGCTGGGCCTGGGATACATCTTGCAATATACTTTTAACAAGCTTGGTATCCCAGCCCTATTGCTTTTGGTCACAATCTTTCTATTTTGAATCTGCAATAAGCACAGGGATTTGAAAAAGGATATCAAAGACTTTGCTTGGTTTTATCCAAGGGGAAAATTCAGAGGATGTTTCATCAAGTTTTAACCCCTTCTTCGTCACCTATCTGCCCCACCCCCTAATGTAGACTGTATGTCAAGAGGCAAAACAAAACAAAACAACCCCCCTTTTCTTCACACAATTCACTTTAAGCTTCAAAATCCTCCAAAATCCCCAATCTCCCTTTGCAGTCTGGTTCCCACTCTCCAGCTTTCCTCATCTCCCTCTGAAAGNCAACAACATTCCTGTGCCTTAAGTAGCTGCAAGCCCCTAGCTGAACCCTTTGATGTGACTGTCAGGGCAGATTTATTTTGTTTTAGCACATTGTCTACTTGTCCAGATGTATCAGGAGATAAAAAGGAGTCATGTTTACGCTCTTTTGGGGAGGGGGAGAAGGGGGAGGAGATGTAATTAAATCGCATTTTTGATGAATCTATGAGAGATCGAGATTAAGAACAGAGGAATTGGCTTGAATGTAGAGGGGAAACCCACTAGCCTGCCCTAACACCTGACATTGTAGGAAAATGAAGTGTAAAGCCGTGGCACAATGTGTTGATTTGGTTCTGCTGAAGCTTTTGACTTTGTGTTTTCTCATGTGTTCATGAGAGTCCAGAAAGGCCTATTAGAAAGCAGCAGTTGTGCACCATACACTATTTCCTGTGTGTCTTATTTAATAGATTTATTTGTCCTTCTGGCTGTGGTAAGTAGCTGTCAATCAAATACTTTTTTAAAAAAAAATTAAAATTTTAAAAATTAAGCTTCAGTGATCTTGGATAAACAAATGTGAAGTGTAAGGCAGGCCTTGCTGAATTCTCCCAGAGAACAAATACCACAGATAAATCCATTTTTGTTTATTTGCTTTTAACTTGCACATTTAGCAACACCATTCTGAGCTCTATTAATAACCTGTGGCGTGCAGTGACAAGTCTGATTCCAGTATTCAGTATGCTGTGGGTATGCCAAGTGAATAAAATGCTAGTTTTAATCTGCTGTTACAAAAGTTACTCTATTTGCATTTTAAATAGGTTACACTACAGCACCCTCTTCTGCTGACTAAGTAGTGTGACAAGAGGGTTTTGCTGCAATTCAGTTTTATTCCCACATGACAGAATGAAGATGCCTTAAAAGCATTTTTAACCTTTTCATTTCTTAATTCCTGTGCCTGTTAAGCAAGGAGATCAGTTCAACTCAACAACACTTAAACCACTGTTATCTTAGAATTTTTAGGGTCTGGCTTTCAATTTTGCAGCACTCTTCATTCTTCTGGAAAAATGAAGCATACAGGGTACAGCAGAATTGAATAATAGCAAAGCAAAGTAAACCCTTTAACGTTGCCAACAACTATGCTTGCTCAGTGAAACATAGATACACTTCTGCATTTCTCTGATCGTCACTGAATGTGTTTGCAAGGGATGACGGTATGTTACTGATTTAATTTATGGACCAGTCACAGAGGTTCCTATACAAAAAAGCAGTCTGCCTTGCTGATTCTGTCTGTGCTTTTGAAGAATCTATGGCCATCAGATTGGCAAAACCAAGTTTAGCAGTTCTGATTAATCTGTATTTCAAAATAGAGGTCTATGAAAAGAAAGAAATTACCGTGATGTATGTAATGTGTATTTGAGTTCTGCACCTGTGTTTATACATAGTGCGTATATTGCTCTGCCATAGCATAGCATAGCATAAATCTTAGCAATTACTCCAATAGTGTTGTGCTTTGTAGTTGTGATATAATTGTTTGAAAAACATTGCAGGGAAACTTGGTGTCCAAGATGTTATCAGTGTACTTCACGGAAGTGATTTACCTATAGTTTTGCACCTTCTGCTGAAGTTATAATACCTAAAAACTCAGTATTATTATTTCATTCCTTCAGAGCTGTTGGGTGGTGAGTGAAATGCAATAAATGGCATGTTTGGGCATTGGTGAGGTGGGAACTTGGAAAAACGGTTGGCATTTGCTAGCATCTAGAAGTTTATTTGTGGTTTGCTTTACAAGACACTTCAAAGAATAGTTGTACATGGCAACTGTAAATTCTCTGGCAACAGGTCCAGAGTTTTGTGGTTTGGGGTATGACAGACTTAGTTATCTTTTTTTTTTTTCTTTTCTTGCACTTTACTTTTCTAGTGTGTAAGCCCATTGAATCCTGCATACTGTAAATGAAAAGAATGTAGCACTTGTGCTCCCAGAAGGTGAAAGAAGGGAAAGATGGTGGTAAAGAAATGCCAGATAAAATGTGTGCTTCTTCCTTGGACTTACTTTTTCAAACTCAGACAAAGAGTTAAGGCCAGCAGATTGTTCCTTTATTGTTTTATGCTTTTGGTCTCTTTCGTCGATTTCCTGATTTTCATGAGTACTAGTCTATGAGAAGAAAAAACATTCAAAAATCTATTTTAGGGATGAGTATAATTTAGCAACTTTGATTTTTTTTTTTTAATGCAATTTTAAATTGATTTGCTCTTATTAAGTTTTACAGTGAATAGTTTGCTTGTTGAATTATATTAATGGGTATTCTTTTCATTCACTGTTGTGTTGCTGGACTTTTTAAAGTGCCCCTTTAGGGACAGATGCTGTATCTACCATAATGAAAGATACCGAACCACCTGAGCAGTAAGGTTTAATTCATCACAAAAGAAAATATTAGAATCTAGTATATGATTAGGGAGAGGTGCTAACAGTGAAGTTATTTCCTTTTAACTCATTAAACTGAACTGAGTGAGCAGCAGAATCTCTTACATCCTTCTGCTTTTAAATGTGGTTAGCTAAGGTACGACTTAAAAAAAGGTATAAGGCAACTACCATGCCTTGGTAGTCCCTTTTGTTTTCTACTGAGCTTGAAAAATGCTGTTACGAAGATGCTAAAATTCTTGGCTTTTCAGTGATATAAGTTGAAAAAGAAAGGTCTTGGAAGTCAAAAAACCTAATGGGTGTTTTTGTATGCTATATGTTACAGTAGAACAAATCAATTCAGGCTCCTTAGATGCAGTCATTGCCTTGTGATTATATTTGTGAAAAGTCTTGGAGCCTTTGATCAAAGAAAGGCATTTGTGAGTAGGTCTAATCCAAGCTCTTTAAGGTGTTTAACTTGCATGGGGTGGGGGGTGTGTGTGGGGGAAGAGGTTGATAACAGCTGGGATTTAAATTTAGTTTTGCTGAACTTTTGTTTTGAAAGGATTTCTATTATACACTGCTTCCTTTTCCATACAGAAGATGGATCATTGAGTAAACCTAAAAGGGAAAGAGGATATGGGAGGAAATGGGTGGGGACTTGGAATTAATCTTCTGAAGAAAAATGTTTGATCAGCGGGTAGGAGAGGATGAAAACCTCTGATGTTGACAGCGGGCAACTTTCTGACTAGTGTGTGATTGACAACTTTGATGCTCCAGAGGGGAGTGAGTGTCCAGCCGTGCTCAGGCATCCTCTGTCTGTGGGTGGTAGTGTTAATAATGTGGCAACTGGAAAGATTAATTGTGGACAAGCAGCAGGATTACGAGGAGGGCTTCACAGGTCTAAAAGGAACAGTGGTAGGAAGGCCTCTGATCTGTCAGCCCAAAAGGAAATTAGTTAGGGCAGGCTGGAGCAGGCTTTTAAAAAAAAGGAGGGGAGGGGGAGGAGGAGGAGGATAGAGTAATGGGAGAAGGGAAGCATTTAGGATAGTGAAGAAAAATGAAGAGGATATTGAAAAAGGTCATAAGGGGATGGGGCTGAGGTTCTTGAAAGACCTTAATACACCACATCCTCTTACAGTACATGCAGAGTTCAGCTTGTCTTCCAGGGAAATGCAATGTGCCTTTTCAAAATGAGCCTGAGAACAAACCCAAATTAAGAACTTCCAAAGATGTCTAAATACAAATGCATAGGAGAGAGTTTACTTAAGCTGTTTCTGCAAGTTACTAGCTGCTGTGTGTTTTACTTCCCACCGTTTTTGGTAGAAGCAGGGATTTTGCCAATAAATTCTGTGTTACCATTAAAGAGGCCATTCATCATGCTTACTAATGTTATTAATCAAGATACACCACAGTACTCTTAAAATGAGATCATTTTGATAAATCATGTATGACATGAAAAGACTTTATTCCTTTTAAGTGCAATTTAGACTGTAATTTTTTTCCTCATTTATGATTCATGGGAGAAACATGGATAAAAATCCCTTGCACATTTACACCTTATCTTCAGTAATAATTCAAAACTGCTCTTAGATGAAAATTCAAGGTCTGATTCACCAAAGCTGAATGCCAGCTCATTATTTTCTGGCATTCAGTAGTCCAAAAATAATGTCCATACATTAGGCGCTTTTCACAATAGTTGAATTTGGCTGCACACCAGACATATCGATTACACTCAATTAAGCCTAAATGCATAAGAATTATCTGATGTTCATTTACATTTTTGATCCAGTTGCACTCTGCTTTCAACCTTGCAATTTAACATTAAGTGAAAACCAAAAGGTAAAGTAAATTCAAGTGAGAAGTGATAATCTCTCTTATACGAGAATAAGGGAAATATATTCTGAACTCCCTTGAATCTTCTTAAGCTCCACTACTTCTTTTAAAGGAGCAAAATTCTCCTGCCTTCTCTTGCTAAAGGTTATTGGAATTAGAAGTCTAACCAAAATATAACATCACTGTTCTCCTTGTCATCCTAGTACTACAATAATTTGGCCTACCCTACTAATAGCATCACATATGAAAATAGGCTGCTAAAATGTCTGGAATGAATACTTGCTAAGTTCAAAGTCACATTCTTCTTTATCGCTGAAACACTTGTGTAATAAATTTTAAAATGTCAGAAATGGGTTGCAACATTTTTTCCTAACATATAAATATTAGATAAAAATTTGTTTATTCTTGTGTTTGGAAATATAAAAAGGAAATGTCTAGAAGAGAAATTTAATTTGGAAAGCAAACTCATTTAAATTTTACCATGATTCAGAGAGGATTGGCTTATCTGAATTACAGTCCCCACTTTACTTCCTTCGGCAGCTGAAAGTATTTGAAGGAATGTGTGTGGTTGCCAAAAGTAGCAGACCATTTGTATTTTTGAATAATTGGTCTCTACAAATTTGTTTTGATGCAGCAGATGTACAATATATCCTGATACTACACAGGATGTTCCATTACTAGTACCATGCAAATTCTGGGGGTTTTATTCCTTGAAAAGTGAAACTCAGGAGTTTAAACCAAATGAAACTTTTAGTCTAATTAGATTCCCAGACTCTTGAGAGCCTGTTGCCTGTGTGTGCCTTTCATTTTCTTTTAAATGTTACAAAATGTTATTCTTTATTTATTACACTTCATGTTTTACTCTGTGTTTGCATAGTAGAAAAGCATTTTTCATTTCCACATCATACCAAAAGTTATGCACCATGGGCTTAGAAGGTCAGGCTCCTGATTATTTTTTTTAAAATTATTGTGAGTATTAAATTAGGAGGCAAAAAAAGCAGAATGAAAAAAAAAAAAAAAAAATTCCATGTATCTCACCAATATCTGCCATTATGTGCCTTTCTTGTCTTATGAATTCTCTTTATTATTTAAAAAAAACCCCAACCAACCCTGAGAAAAAGACTCCTTATATTGCCCTAGGAAATTCTTTATAACAAGATACTTTTAAAAAAAATAAATTAAAATGGCATAGTTCAGAATAATCAGACTGTGTTTGTTTTCTTTATCAGGATTGGCTAAATTACTACTTTTAATTTTCTTAAAAATGGCTGTTGCTGAAAGTAAGTCATTCAGATCTTTGATTCAGCAAAATATGAGCAGCACAATTTATAGGCATTAGATAGGGACAAAAGTGGGCAATGCCCTTTTTCTGCCTTCCCACATTCCACCCAGTACTCATCTGCTATGTTCTTCTGATTTTCAATACCATGGTCAAATGTCTAAAACCAGATTTAAAAATATATCACGATTTCTATGCAGGGTTAGGAGGTCATCTCAGTAAGCCTACAAAGATCAGGAAAGTTGTGATAACACCCACACTTGTTTCCCCCATCCCTCTTCATTAACCTGACTCGAATTTATGTTGGAGGCTTAGTAAAGGCAGCTGCTGACTTGTGGTTTACTATGCTAGGCTGTGGAGCAGGGAATTGGGAAATCCCATGCCATCAATGAAAGCTGTCTCTCCACATAAGCATGCCGTGCCACCTGTTGGTTTTCCGGAGCATAACCGTGTATTGGGATCAGGCGTAAACTCAGGCTCTTCCATTTGAGACCTCGAGCCTAGTTCACAGCAAGGGAGAAGAAAGGCAGACCTTTTGTAGCCTGCCATATAGAGTGGTCCTCTCAGGTCCTGCTTCTGGGTTTTTTCTAGACTCTATCACTTCTTTCACACTTTATCTTCCTTTCACTGGCTTTGAGGTTCATGAGTTTGTAGCAAAGCAAATACATTGTAAATAAAGTTGCTGCCTGGGGCTAAACCACAGAGGACGAGTTCCGTGAAAGTTTTCTATACATTTTATCACAAATGCGAACAAACCATCATAGTCCAATATGGTTAGGGGTTAAGACATATGAGTTGCTGCCATCAGTGTTATAAAGGGGTTGAATTGTCACAATGCTGATGTATTGGTAAACAGGTATTTGGGCAATTTTTCAAAATATATATGAATTATTGCAGATTGTTGCCCTCATGTCTCTTGGGAAAGATCTGTGTGCCCAAGAGATCCGAAATGAGTCCTTAGCTTAAGTAGCTGTTTTTGCAGACATTTCTTAAAATTCTAATAAGCCACATACCTGTTAAAGCGTGATTAATTATAAGCATTGAATGCATTTGGGAGAGAATAAGCTTATCAGGAAAAGAGTACTGTTTGCTTACGTAAAAGTTTTTCAAAAGTACGAATGAGTTGATCCTTTAAGTCAGAACTATATCACAGATTGTCCCATTAATCATATACCTTTATGGAGAAATATTTTTGTCAGTTTAAAAAAATGGGTAATGCAGTGATTTCCTTCATTCTTAATTGTAGTTTCCCAGTGGATATATTAAAAAACTTTTTTACTAAATACAAGTTTTGCATCTGATGATGTGATATGTAACATTGGGCTGATCACTGCAATGTCACAATGTTGTTTCCCATTTTTATTTTATTTGAATATAAATCATCAAATGAGAAGCAATGAGCATTTAAATTGCTAAGGTCATTTCTGTGTGACCTTACTGGATGACTTTGACAAGTGTTAAAATTGTAATGAATGGAAATAAACAGCAGTTTCACTGAACACAAGAATTCTTGATAATTGTGAGTCAGACTTACAGAATAAGTATCATGCTGTCCCCGAGAAAGTTGCCTCTTAATCAATTCCTTGAAACAAAAGTGTCACAGCAAAATGCTAGAAATTTGAGATATTCTCATATTAGATGAGAAAAGTGTTGCAAAGGAGAAATCCCAAAGACTTAAAATCTTTCTAAGGTAGCAGATATAAGAGAATTTCTAGTCTGTGCCTTGAGTTGACAGTAAATAATATTTTCATAATTAGTTTGGGTTTTGCTACCACATCTCATTCTGTGCTCTACCATCTCTCGTGTATTAATAATATTCCATTACTCATCAACAGAAAGTAAAATTTCCTAAACAGTAAATTTCTTGAAGTTTAGGTTTTGGGAATTTTCATTTGGTTATTGGTGGGTTGGGTTTTTTTTTTAGTTGTTGGTTGTTGTTTGGGTTTTTTTTTCCTACTGCAGTTTCTACAGTATCTGTAATTTTGATGAACATGATTTGAAAATCTGGTACTCTTACAACCTGTCTTCTGAGCATCAAGTGCAATTCTTAGCTTGGACAAAACTTACAGGTTAATATGAAGACAGAGATATCTTAATTTAGCAAATTTTTGGTTATGTGCATAACCAACCATAAGGTTGTTAGTGGTCTAACTGTATTTGCCTTGTAACTTTTATACCTTATACTATGATATACTGCAAAACTTGAATGACTAATGCCTGCAAGAATACAAGACTGCTACAGTTTCTTTACTGAGCTATTTGGTAACACATTCCTAGACAACTGAAGCTATCACCCATTTTTAACTTTAGCTTTTCTCAAAGTTATTTGAATTTGTAGTTACTTTCCACTGTAACAAGAACTTCTGATGCATGTCACCAAGACTTGAAGACAGAACTGTCACATATCAATACTGTCACTGTCAAAATATTCATGTGACTATTAAGAGTAATACAATCTATACAAATCTCTCCAGAAAATAGCTTAGGGCCAAGCATGAGTATGTGGTAGGGAAAACAAATAGTTCTCTTTCTGCTAGTGCACAGGCTTAGTCAGAATCGTGGTTCAGAACTCCAGCCAGGGTTTTTGCAAAACAATCCTAACCCTGGATGATATTCCATAGAATTAAAGTTGCTCTAACTGAATGCTTAGCTCAAAGGTAATCAAAACTGCTCTATATTTGACAGGGAATTATATACTGTACATAAAATAACAGCAAAACACCAATAAACAAACCCTCCTGTTCTTGCTTTTCCTAAAATTGGAAATAAAGCTAAATTGCCCCTTCACTCCAATATCCTTTTTAGAAGCTCTTGAATTTTGCTCACTCAATGGTATATTGCTGAAAAGGCAAAGTCTCTTCCAGTAATTTTAGGAAAAGCTATCATCAAGCTGTCAACGGTCTAAATTGAGATTAAAAGTACCAAAGAGAAACCTTCACTATTATCAGAGTTCCAAATAAGTACACTTGAATAGGCAGATAACATCTAGAGTGTACAGTATGAGACCACTTATTCCTCCAGCTTTTGGACTGATTTACAGGGATGAAGTCTTATGTTAAATAGTTAGTGGCATTTTTCTTCTTGTTTTACACAGAACAACTTGGCCCAAAGAAAACAGATATTTCTGAATAGATGCCATTTCTTGGAATTCATGTCAGATGTCACATTTCTGGGTGTTAGGGACATCTATTTCATCCTCTGAGATGATGCGTGTCCTCAGCTGGTATTGTTCATCATTAGGAAGGTTTCAAATACTTTGTAGACCAGGGTGGATTGAGCCACATGATTACAGTTCATTAAAATCAAAGTATTATTCACTCTAGCTGAACGTGAGACTTGTGTCTATAACATTATCTTTCTGAAAAGGTGATACCCTGAAAAATGTATATTATAGCTGGTGATCCATCAGAGACTAGATTTTCTAGGTATTCTATTCATATCTGGTACGTGGTCTTACACTCCCTGGCAGTGTTCAAGGCCAGGTTGGACAGAGCTTTCGGCAACCTCATCTAGTGGATGGTGTCCCTGCCCATGGCAGGGGGCTTGGAATTACTGGGTTCTTGAGGTCTCTGTGAGATTAAATAGCATCCTTGCTTGTTTAGGTAAACCTGTCTCTATTGAGGCACTTGTTTTGATGCATGATGCATCTTCATATTGTTTTTACTATGGACAGAGATTTGTGTTTCCTCTCTTCTTCTTTAACATTTTGCTTTAAGGGATTTTGAGTGATTCGTCTTGGTATTTACATCTTAAATATATTGGACTTCTGGTGTGGGTTTGTTTATCATTAACAATTCTATATACTTGCCCACTAATTTTGCATTATAGGAATTATAATTTTTAACAGAGCCTCTCATTTGGCTCACAGGACAGTGGAATGGCAGAATCAGATTTTTGCTTAGTTTTCAAAAGTATGGTATCTTAACCTGGCTTTCTATTTTCTGTCTCCTTTCTTGCATGGGGACTCACTCATAGCTTCCTTCAGGGAAATATTAATCTGTTTCTCCAAAAGGGACATTTTTAACATTGACCAAATATTTCCTGTTTAAAGATGGCAATTTTTTGAAGCTGTAAGCTGAGTGAAAATTTTCTTTTAGTAACGATACTTAATATCCTTTTGTAAACTCATGTGAGTGTAGCTATGGTGAAGGAGCACAGGCAGCCTTAACAAAAACAAATTAAAACTCCATGGCTGGTGACTCCATGCACCTGCAACCACATTAAGGCACTCATCTTGCAGGTGCATCCTGTTTCCATAATCATTGACTTGCACTCAGAGCACTGATAATATTTGTTTTATCACACAGGCTTCTAGTGATGCTGCCTCCACTTCTCCAGAGATTCACTATACACCTCTGCCTTCAGGATCTAGAGACCTCACTAATCACAGAGGTATGAACTAAGCTTTTATTGGTTTGAATTGCTGTAAGGTGGTAAGTTTTGCTGTAAGGTCTCTTCTGTATTTGTTACTGCTGCATTGGCACTTTGCAGAGAACACTGTGCCTTTCAAGCGCTAGATGAGAAAACCATACCTGTCAAGACTACAGATTTTAATTCATATTGAATAGGATTTAAAGGTAGTCTACTGGGAAAGCATATAAATCTATAGATAATAATGCTGTGATATTTTTGTGTGTGTGTGAGAAAAATGTAAAGAGATTAGAGTACTTAAATATTGCGAAGCAGATGATTATATGCAGCATTGGTAATTTTGAGAGAATTTGTAAACTTTCTAGTATTTGTTGGGTGAGATCTTTTTGGCAGTTTAACAATTTAGGGCTGTAATTTTGAAATGTTAACACATTTTTGTTGCAATAAAATGGGGTTCTTCTCTGTTTTTCAACATTAAATGTAGATCAGTGTTCAATTTCCTTTTTCACCAATCCTTAGAACTTAAAAAGCACCTTGGGCAAATTCTTAAATTCCTTCTGCATACCTATGGAGCAAAAAGTTCAGGGAACAGGTGAAAAACTGAGGCAGTCAGAAAGGGTGCATTCCAAGTTCTTTCACCTTTGTTCTAAAAAGGAGAAATTTATAAAGCTTGCAGCATTGCTCAGCTTAAAACCAGACCAACAATTTATTTTCCACGTTACACACTGATTCTGTGTTGATCATGTAAATCTTTTATGTAGAGGCCGGTTTTCTATAGGATATCAGAATCAGTCTTACATTTATGAATTGATGGTAGCTAAGTTTTATTGTACATTCAAATTCTGTGCAGAAGATGAGGTGGTGTTAGTAGAATGCCTTATTACTTAAAACATCAGACAGGCAATGCAACTGAACAAGGATTCAGGTGGGAAGGATGAGGAAAGCAACTAATTTGTTGCCGTCTGTATCCCTGTCTTTGTGTCAGGGCTAAAGGTGGCTGTGAGGCTACATTCTGTCCTTGGTGTAAATTGATATGGTGTGTTGGAAATCAGATGTCCTGAAAGTGCTGTAGTGCACTGCTTTCTGACACTGACCTCATGTAGTAAGTGCTACTTTTTTAAAGAGAAAGGACCTCCCCCCCGCCCCCCCCCGGTTCCAGCTTTTTTTTTATTGTGGCTTTGACTTTTAGGTAAGCACATTTGCTTTAAGGTTGGATTTCTGTTGTTAGGTTAAATGGCTAGGGTCCAGTAAGGCAATAAGTAGAATGACAGTTGTAAATGCCTACATTCTCTAAAAATACATTAAAAGTACCATTAAAAGCCAGGTATCCTCAGATCTGTTTATTTAGATGATAACAAATTAGGAATGTGGTGACTTCGTGGCTGATTTTGGAATCTGTCTTGGGAAAAGAAGTGCCAGTAGCATTAAGTATCAAAAGCTATGTTGCCTGTATTTTTCATTGACTTCTGCAATAAAGCAATTGTGTTGCTCTAGTAGCCATTACATATGGTTGTCCAATCAGAGCTGCAGCTACCAGGTTCTATGTTCCTGTCTTTGCTATGGTTTGAGAATGATTGGTCTCACTATCAAAGAGGAAAATTATATTCTCCAAACTATCAACTTTTTACACTTGGCTGTTCACATAATTCTTTATTACTTCTGTCTTTACTCTTCCCAGACATACTCTGCTTTGCATGCTAAACATCTACTGAAAATTTCCTTGATGACTCAGCCAAGTTATAAATAAAGCAAATGGAGAAGAGAGTGTCATCCAAAAAAAGGGTAAAATGGGCTTTAAGAGAGAGATAGTTAGCATGATCCAGTAAGTTTATACTTACGTATGTATCTGTGTATAAAATACATTCACAGGGAAATAATTACGAAAACTTTCCAAAATTCCAGTTGTTGTAAATAAAGCTTGGAACAACCTGCTGGCAAGGCCCAATAACTCAAGCAACTTTTTATATAAAGAAAAATCTCTAAGTTCACAAGCCCATAAAATTTTAATTGGAGTCAATAGAAAAATATCCCAAAAAAGAATGAAATACTTAAGCATGCTATTTAGGTTCAGAACATCTTCAGTTTTTTTCTTCACTGACGGCTTTCAGTGTTGTAAAAATTGTTTGAATCAGCTGTTGCATATGTAAATATTGACAGTTTTCTATGCAAGCTGGAAAGAAGAATGCTGTAAGTCTGTTAGTGCTCTTATTTCTCTTTGGAAAAACTTGTTTGCTAGAATCTGAAAGTCTGTCGAATCGTTTGGTGCAGCTGTAAATTGATTTTTGGGATATTGGGAGGGCGATCAGGAACAAGCTGAATGAATGTGTTTGAATGGTACAGTTTTAATTGGACATGTCTTACTCTGTTTAGCTATGAATTTTGCAGGGAGACCAAAATCATGTCTTTCTCATGTGCTGTACCATATTTGGTACAGACTGTACTCAGGAATTGTAAAAATTTCTCTCTCAATTTGAGAGCCCACAGAAATAGAATATGACAATGCAGCATCATGGTAGAATGATACAGAATAATCATTGTAAATATTATATCAAGTGCTTCTTTGCTTGAATACATGAAGAGAGCAATAAATATTGGATACACATTTTTAAGCCATAGAAAATTTCTCCCCATCTTGGGAAAGTTGTTTTCCCTTAAATTACTTTGCTGCTTAGACCTGCTTTTGTAAATGGAAATTTTACTTGGTCCCACAGTTCATATTTTTTAGCAGTATATGTATTGGCATTCTATGCAGGTTTTGGGCACCTGAAAGTAATATGACTTGATCTAATTATTCTCCCATTAGGCAAGCCTTTCAAAGTGCTACCTTTACAGCTGTCTTTGTTTTGATTCCAGAACAATGATCTCAAACTCCTAAGGGTCTTTCCTTGGTCTTTGTTAAACTAACTTTTTGTATTTAATTTTATGGTTTTTAGACACTAGTGATGTACTTGTGTGAAATTTGTACAATTTTCTTCCCCAGATAAAAGAAGCCAGTTTAAAGATACTTCCTCCTATCATACAATGTGTTTAATTTATTTTTAAAATTCCATTGCTTATATTGTTCCAGTTTTCAAATTTTTCAAATTTTCTATCTCGAGAAGCAATATTAATAAATCATGACTATCATGAAAATGTTTTTTTGCTGTATGCTATAAAAAAAAAATTAGATACCCTTTGTATAAATAGATGGTTTATAACATTGTCTGTTACCTGATTTACTTGAAAATCTATTAATTTGCCAAAGCCATTTTGTTTCCAGTAACATTTTACAAATGATTCCTGTTCTCGTGCTCCTGTTTCTGGGAACAACCAGTGGTAAGTCTGTGCCACAGCTTACTGGTAAAAGAAGAAGAAGCCGTTTCCATTAAAAACGAAGCCTGTATTTATGTAAGTAGTTTTTAGAACCTTAGCTTGGATTTATGCCAAGGTTTAATAGTTTCAATCTATTCTGGCTTGTAAGAACTTCCTGGACAAATCCACTGTCCTGTTTTGGTGTCTATTCAGTTAATAATCCAAATGTTCTGGTGTGCACAGACATTACTTTTCCTTATTTTATATTTGAATGATGAGTGCCCAAATGAAAAACCTCTTCTTTTCTAAAAGCACGTTTGAGTCAACTGACAGACCTACTTTCTTACTTTCTGAATCAGTCTAATCTGCGTTTGAAAGTAAACTGCATTCAGAAGCCATGCCCAGAAATCCAGGAACAGAATATCTTTAAGCACTTAACTAAGATAATTTTAGAAAGCATTTTTGAACAAAGGAAAAGAGGTTCCTAAACTACTCTCTTTATTTAAAAGAGGTGTGCTGAAGATTTGTTTTGGAATGAAGATCTTTCTGAATTTTTGATGTCTTAAGCAAACAAAAGCATAGGCCATACAGTGTATCAGAGAGACACCTGAACTTGATCTGTCTAGGTTTTTTTTTTTCCTGTGGTCATTATTCTGTGCTGTTGTACTCAGAGTGTTTGGCACATTAAATTATCAGTAATGACTGGTATGACTATACAGAATGCATTCTGATTGATTTTTAGGTTGTACCATGCATAAAAACCATCTACTACCTCTATAGGAGTTGAGATATGTATTAGGTCAAGACAGAAGTGTACCTTAGAATGCGCAAGAAGTATTTAGCCATACAATTGTACTGGAATTTACAATCCAGTAGTTGTCAAAGGAGGCCTACTACTTTCAAAATTTGGTCTTGAAGGAAACAGGAATTTTTGGAAAGCCAGAGGGAGTAATATAATTGATGTGTGAAAGCCCCAAACTATTCTGCAGGAATTTACCTGTTCTACCTCAACATGCTCAGTCTACTTTAGAAATAAATATTCTCAGGTTCATCTGGAACTAATAATGTATATCAATCCTTCAAGAATTGGGCCTTGAGTTTTAAGATAATACTTTAAACTTTCTGAAGTAAAAATATAAAATTGACACGTGTTCCTTAAATATTAATACTCAAAGTTCTTATTTTTGAAGGCTTTAAACTAAATACACGTGCACTCCAAAAAGCCATGCTATCTTTAAATCACAGACATAAAAAGAAAAGCAAATCAGTTTGCTTAAAACTTACTTCCAGAAAGATAATTATCCTGTTTATATTATCATTGCAGCCTTCTCTGTTGTTGTTATTGACACAGTTGTTAGGTACTCATTGTGTTTTCAAGCCAGAGGCTTATTTAGAGTTTAAAATTGATTGCTGGGAAAGTCACAAAGCAATTTATGTAGCAACTTATCATAATTAGTTAGCTTTCTTAATGTGAATTGCACTTTATGCTTATGAACTTACTTTTCTGTATATCTGCATAAAGCAGCTTATTGTTTGATGTCCAAAAAGAGGACAATAGTAATAATAATAAACCTGTAGGGAGTACTTTATCATTCAATTAATATAAGGAATCTAAAAAAATTTTATAATAAAAGGTCTCTACATATGTGTATAAGAAGTATTTGCTTTAACTTGTCTAATAACTAAGAATAGAATGAATAGGAGAACTGCAGGCAGATGCAATTTATGTAAGCTCTCTATCAGGCAGAGATGCTGTGGAAAGCAAGAAATTTCTTTGTTGGTTTACATGAGATGTCCTTCGAAAATACCATAGTTTGTAAGCTATGATGTTATGGTGAGTGATAGACTGTATACGTCTTAGGCCAGGAACTTTTGACCATGAGATGAATAACCTTAAAACAAAGAAACATAAAGTTCACAGTAGCACAGAGCAGGCAAGATCATATTTTCCAGAGGCAGGAACACTCAAAAATAAACTGTGACATTTCCTAATAATGCCAGGAATTATGTCCCAACAGTGAGTTGTGCTGTGCTCATGACTTAGCCCCAAGGGGAGTGGGTGGAAATCCTCTTCTTTTGGCACTGAGGGTGAAAGCTAAAATAAGGAGTCTGTTATAGAGGTGGAAGAGAGAAGAAAAAAGTAATCTGACTTAGCCTGTCTGTGTGAAACAAAATTGGGTTTTAGTGCCTTGCTTAGTTAGTTGTTCAGTTTTGGAAATGTACATTAATGGAAGCACGACAGATGTGGGAGAGGCATGGAAAGCAAGGTGATGGTAAAGATGAGTTCCAATGTCAGGGAAGACTTGGTTAGGAAAAGATTTTGTTTTCCTTCTCTAATTTTCCGTAGTTGAAGGGTTTGGAAAGAGAAAATCTGTCACAAGTAGATTGAAGTCCTTGCAGTCAGGAGATATGAGGAGGTAGTGTCAGGTGTTTAAAGAACTCAGCTGTGAGCCATTTCTGGTGCAGTTGAGAGAAAGGCAGGCCGGACCTTTCTCACAGCCGCTGCTGGATGGCTCCTGCTTGTGTCAATAGACCTGACAAACGTTACACTTGGAGATGCAATAACAGTGCTGACCCTTGTCTGTTTCTTTAGTGGTGCAGCTAATTTCAAACCTCTATCTGTGTTTTTTCCTTCCAAGCTGCACTCTAGTTTACTGCCTCATTTTTTTCCGATGTGGTTGCTTTGGAGGGAAAAGAATAGGTAGAAGAGATGAGTGAAACAACATTAAGTAGGAAGGCTAGAAAGAACATTTCCTTAGAGAGTCTTATTGAAATGCTTCCATCTGAAAACAGAAGCCCATGTGTGTTGGTATTTGCCCGGAGTCTGCTAATACATTAGATGTCTGTCCAGGTTGTGTGAATTGACACATGTTCACAGATGTTGCCTTTCAAAGAAATCGACATGTCTGGTACATATAAACATAATCCATTCAGCTTTCAGCCATGGAGTTGTATATTGCTGGGTAATAATGAAAGAGCAGATAAAGGAGGTTCTCCTGTTGGATCTCTCCTGTGCCCTAATCTATTTTTTTACCACCACCAATAGCAGTGGTCTTTTGTATGACGATTTACCTCACTTGCTTAGTAGGAATAGCCTCTGCCAGTGTCTACGTGTTTCTCCATAAAGCACAAAGACTTCCACAAATGTGGAATAAATTTGGGCTGGATTTGAGTGTGACCTTGACTAATATGGTTCAAAAAATAAATTTTCTGGGTCATTGGATTCATGTTCTTGTCACAGGGTCAACAATTTATTATCTGTGTATACAAGAGATGTTCGATTTGAATCAGGGTATCATAAAACTACATAAAAATGTACTCTTTTGTATTGCAATGGTAAGAGCAGCCAGTCATGTCAAACGAGGGTGGAGTGAATAATGGAGTGGGGTGGAGTTCGGGTTGACTTGCAGTTCTGTGCAAAGTCAGAAAAGTTGGTCGGAAAAGTTAAAATTTGTTTTTAAATTACACCCTATTTTAATTTGTGAGACTTCTCTGTGTTCTGTGGTTTAAAAGTGAACCCAAGAGGTGTAACCAAACTGACCAGAAGTAAGTTCTAGGAGGATCCCTTCTTGAAGTGCTATGTCTCTGTGGGAATAAAATACGGGTGTTTTCTGCAGCAAGAATCATGGAATCACTTAGGTTGGAGAGACCTTTAAGGGAATTCCAACCACAGCTCGACCCTGCCTAGTCCACCTCTAGACTATGTCCTCACTTTAAAAAGTAATTAAGTGGTTAATCAAATTTAGATTATAATATTGTTAAATATCTAAGGAGTTGGGCACAAAATACCCATTCTATGCCTAATGGGAATTAGGAGCCTAAGACTTAGGCGGTCTTTCAAAACTGTCAGCATTTTTTTCCCCAAATATTATGGAGGCTTTCATTTTTCCACAGGGCACATTCTCCAATCTGACTGTTGAAGCTCTAACCATTTTCCATATTTTTGTCAGTAGTCCCATATTTCCTGAGGTTTTCTTTGCAACTTTTCCCATATTTGCCAAAACTAAGCTAGCAGCCTGGGCCCCAGTTACCCATACAAGTGTCACATCAGAGGGAATATGATTAATGGGGGAAAAACTGTAACTTCATATTTTTTGGGTAGGCTAGAAAGTGTCTGATGTTTCACAACATAGCTCATTTTTGTCATGCTGGCAATAAGAAACCATGAGAATGCTCAAGCTCCAAGTAGCATGATTATAAAGTGGCAGAAAAACATAGAAAACATTGGCTTCTATAAGTGGAAACTTGGGATCCAAATCCATCTAAAATCATCTTTAGGTATGTAGGAGAACTAATGATACAATGAATCTGCAATTGTCACTTGGCTGTGTAATCTTTTGCAATAAAATCATCCAGTCTTGGGCTGTGGTATTGCAGCCCTTGTACAGAAATCATGTTCAAAGTATATGTGCTGCTGTGGACATACAGTCTCCTGAGAGATCTCCGTGTTTAGTTAGCGCTCCAGCCTAGCCTGTTTTTTTGCAGGAGTCCTCCAATTTTATCATTCAGGCATTTTTACAGCCTTATTGGAACAAATAAACAAACATCTGGAATCATGTTGTATATTTAATTAAAAACTTTTTGTTGGCCAGAAATAGTAAAATCATGAAAAATTGCCTGTCTCCAAGCTCAGAAAGGCCAAATGATGAAGCTGTTGGCTACAGACAGTTTTACAATGTATTGAAATTCATAGATATGCACACCTGCTATGAGCCCCCCTCCTCCCCTTTATTTTGATTCATAACCATTAATGAGTGTTTAGTGCACAGATTGCAACCCTTGTTTAAATGGGAATTTACTGTTTTTAATAACATATAGACACATGTTGCAGTATTCCATACAGCCTGTCCTGCTCTGGAGTGCACAGACAGGATAAAGTTCTATGCTGTTGGTTAAAAAACCCCCAAATCTTAACAGTACGTGTTCTCTTTCAATATTCTGTTATATGAGCATATTTTAATTGCAGAGGCAATTAAATTCTGCCCCATTCTAAAAGTCTGTGTAGGAAATGTTGGAAGTTTGAAAGATGGTGTTTTCTTATTAAAATGAGTCTGTAATGAAATATTTAATTTTTAATAATTTCATTTAATGTCTTTTTTGGTAGAAAATTCCAGGAGATTCATGATGGGGGTTGGACCCAATGATCTCTCAAGGTCCCTTCCAACCCGTACGATTCTGTGATGCTTCTGCAAACAAAATTTCTCGCTGTCATCTGACATACTGCTGTATGTTCACAAAATATTCTAAGGAGCAGGATTATTATTTCTGAAAACTAATTTGCCCAGTGGGCTGCTACTATTTTAGATGCACAAATACAGGCCTTTGAACATACATGGCATAGAATTGTATTTTTTGAGCTTGTATATCTCGGCTTCTAAATAACTGAACTCTATTGAGTAAAACAAAACTTGCACATGGAAAATACTACCACATCTGAATACTGTCCACAATTTTTCATATCGTTTGTGATTAAAGTTGTTTGGACATTCCATCTCCACCTGCATTTCTCCAAGGATTTAGACTACTTAGCAGGATAGGATGCTTATGTGACCTTGGCTGCTGTCTTGTGGCTAGTGTTACTGAGCTGAATGAAGGGGATATGGGTCTCATCAGAAACAAAATCCTAATTTCTACATAGTGAATACATGTAGAAGCCTACTTTAAAATTGGGTGGAGGTAGAAATTTCCTGCACAGTCAGGGCAGCCATCTGCATAAGAGCAATGAAACTATTTGATCCCCTTGTGTGTGGTTCTTTAAGGAGCACACATTGTGTAGTAGCATGTACATTTTTTCCAATCTATCAACAGCCAAAAAGATGCAATGTTTTTTGCATTTCTTTGTTCAGGAGCAGATGAAATTTTCTCTTTTATTTTGACTTCAGGAAAGAAAGGGGCATCTTTGTATGGTTTCATTGCATGTTCTTATGCACGAAGAGAAAGCTGTCAACATTTTATAGGATATGAGTATCTGTATTCCTGATCTAATGATATGTTTCCTGATCAAAGTTCCTTTCAGAGCGTTGAAAGCAAATGTTAAGTAGGTTGGCAACGTCCCTCTTTTTTCCTGTTTTGTGATAATTTTGTAGCCTCAGTGCTATGAAGGTAAATGATAGGAAGTGCCATGCCATCCTTCATTAACTTTGCCCTTATCAGAGACATCATACCTAGGGAGGAGAAGGGGAAGAGACGGAGAGATAAACAATAATTATAAACAAGTGAAATTGTTTTATGTCTCTTCCCAAACAGGGGATTATTGATCCTTTTTGGTTGATATTCATTATATTGCCTTTTATAGTTTGAGAGATTTTAAAGGTTATTTCTATTTACACAGGATGAAATTCTTTTACTGCATGATTGACAATGTTGGTGTATTTTGTAAGATCCTTTTAAGAAAGCTTGTCTATGACTCTAAAGTGCCTAGTAAACCTAAGCAACCACCTGAAAGACCCCCCACCTGTGGCTGCATAAAACTGAAATAAAGAATGGAAAATAACCCATTGACTATGCACTTTCCCACCTACTGAGAGCAAAATGCAATGCGGTGCAATTTTAGTACTTGCCTGCCACTGTGGAAAATAGGCTCCTAAAATCACATAGTGAAGCGCTAGAAAAATTCAGCGAATTTGTACTAAGCGCTATGTTATAAAACCTAAGGAACCGTAGGCTTTGCTTCTCAAGTGAAACAGATTTGTATTGCAGTTCTCTTAGAATGCCTACCAAATGTAATGATGATATTTAGTGCAGTAGGCTGAAAAATGTAAGGCTAGTGAATAAGAGTTCTTTGCAGGAATGCTATAGAGAGGGGAATGCAAGCAACCCTTTTGATGTCTACTTAAAGACCAAGCATGACTGCAATCCCTGAATTTGTTTTCTTTTACTTTTGGTCAGTAGCAGCTCACAAACGGAGAGGTAGAAAGAGCACATGGCCTGAGTTTGATCTTTCAAAACCATTTGTAGTAGTAGGCATCACTTCTCAGAGCTAATAGAGACCTAAATGAGCATTCATCTCTGGTCTGAATGGAGTTAGAATATATCTATACCAAAATGACAGGGCTACTTATACCAACGTGGTGAATTTCTCCACACCAGCTCAGCTTCCTTGCTACCAGCTGCTGCCACAGTGGCAACTGTCGCAGCTTAATTGCTGTATTTAGTCAGAGTTATGCTTTGAAAATCTGCATCTATCCCATTCCTACCTCTTTCTCATAGGAGGGAGGTAACTCAGATGTTTTGGGTGTTTTTTTTTCTGAACTGTTGAGTGGGAGCAGCCTGTCTTAACAGTCATTTTTGTTTCCATGAAATAAAAGGAGCAGGCTCAATGGAAATAATCCCTCAGGCCCTGATGAAGGAGCCAGAATCTGTTTTAAAGCAAAAAGGGTTGCAAAAGATCACACCCCCCACTGCCCCTCCCAAATCCACCCAATTAACTAAGCTGACAGATTTTTCTCCTCTTTAAGGTAGTGAATGATAAATTTCATGAGGGGAAAAAAGAAAGCAACTTTATAATAAATAGACTACATATCAACTATTAGATCATTCAAAAGCAATTTGGTGCTAATGCCACCCATTACTGATGTAAAGTACATGCTGTGTCAAGAAAAAGAAATACCAGGTGAAATTACAGTAAAGTAAAAAAGAGATATGTAGACATCCACTCAGATGCTAATTGTGGATATAGCTTGCCTCTGCCCTGTAATCTGATGCTAGATAACAATGACAGTAGAAGTGTGGAGGATAGCTGGAGGAGTCCCTCACATAACTGTTAATCATTGCACTGCTTTCTTTTCACTTTTGTTTTGCTCTGTCATTATAGAAAGCAATTCCTTTACCAAGGTGAGTTCAATAATAAAGTGAAAGAGAAACTGTCAGCTTTTTATTTTCTTGAAAAATCTGTTTGCAATAAAGGACCATAATAGTGGTCGCACAAGTGATCAGAATTAGAACATCAAGAGATGCTACAAAACAGAGTGCTTGAAATACTGCTAATGTCCATAAATTTGCTTATTTTGCCAGCCCTTATGTGCTTTTTTTTTCCTGTTGTCTTCATGTTTAGGGAAGATAGCTGTTTGCATCTGGAAGAAGTGAACTAGTTAAAACAGATTGCAAGAATGGCATTCATTTGGGAGATACAGGAAAAGTAATTCAGGCACAAAAAGTTCCCATGAGAAGTTCAAATATGAGCTGCAATTTAGAGAAAGAAAAATGTAAAACACAACTATGTTCTGGAGAATAGAAACAAAAACTTGAAAGAGGTCTAGTGGTGATGGTCAGTGAGAATGGATTGCAGCTTGCTGTGGCTGTTACAGTAGCTCGAAATGCACGGAGTGGGAGACCTGTGTGTTTAAAACAAACAAACAAAAAAAAAATCCAAAAAAAGTCACAAGCAGGAACGTGTTTGTAACCTTAAATTTTCCATCCTGCACAGAGCTGCTATTTTCCTGACAGATTAATATTTATGTTCTAAAATTATTCCGTACCAATATATACCCTAAAGAAGCTACGGTGTTTCACCAGGGAATTGAATATTACTTTGCCATTCTTTTTTTTTCACTACCACAGGCAGGAAAGGTGAAGAATTAATATTGCTACTGAAGTTCTGGAGGATGTTCAGGAATTTTTCTTGTGTGTGTAAGAGACCAAATGTAGAGAGCTTTTCAGCAGACATTTTAGAAGGTGCCGGTTTCTAAGCTTAACATGTTGTGCACTTCAGCAGTCCCATGCGGATGATTTGCAAAGGCAAACAGCATCTGATTTATAAAATGAGGTCTGGAGATTAAGGAATCCAGTTTTAAAATCTGTATAATAATTTTTCTTGATATTATACAACTTATTTAAAATTCAAACATTTTTAACTGGTTCCTTCTTCAGAAAGTACTTTCAAGGGTCAACAGCAAGTTGTAACAATTTTAATCTGTGAAGGTGAAATTCACTTTTATCTTTCACTGTAGTTTTTAAGTATGGTGACATAGCAAAGACTGAAATGTAAAGGGGAAACAAAAGATCAATGGTGGACCTAACATTTATCCTTAAAAGAATTAGTGCATTCCTTATTAAGTTTTTATTTGTTACTTTTTTCCTTCAGGAGGGTAGGAAGATTTTTCTTAAGTTTCAAAGCAAACTATGTAGTACCAGTTTGTTGGTATTGTGAACTGCCCTAGTTTATGGATTTTGAAATAGATATTTTTAAAAATACTATTACTTCCTAATAGAAAATACATCTCGGTAGTGTTTATGAATCTTGGGAATCAACAAGAAACTTACTACAAAAGATTTTTCAATCAGTCTAGGAAATGTTTTTTTTCTGATTTATAAGTTAGAAGTACTGTGTTGGAAGCAAGTATGTTAGTACAAGAGGGGAATCTCCAGGCAGTTCCCCCCCGGCTGTAGTTAAGCCTGCATGGGTTATGGAGCGGAAATCTGTACACAGGCTAGGCATCTCTGTGCTCTAAAACAACTACCTGCAGGTGTTTTAGCCATGCACAAATGGCTGGATATATGATGAGGCTTGCAGGGTAATGAGATGTTGAGGGAGGAGGGAAACAAACTGTACATACATCTAGAGGTTATGGTGTCACATGTCGTGAGTTATTGCTGCATTGATGCTTCTCATACATTCATTTCAAATTAATTGCTGAACAATGTTGTGTACTATTAATTTACAATCTTTGAAGATGAAAGGTGCTATGTATGCATACATGTGGTATGCTCCCTGTATTAACCAGCCATTGCCTGCTGAGCTGCTGAGGAAAGCACCTTCATTTCTGGAGAGCTTCCCTGCCTATGCTGGAAGCTAGAGCTATGTTCATTGCTACTAAGCTCAGGCCTCTTGGGAGCAGATTTGAGTCAGTGTGGAAGTATTTAAATATTCCTTTCCCTATCAGTAAAATGTAGTCAACTGCCCACAGATTTTTGAGTCACAGTTAGACAGAACTATGTCAGTTCTGTACCATGTCCTAAAGTGTAACCCCAATTTAACAGTTGCTTGACTGTACATTACAAGAATTACTTAGTTGTAAATGTGTACACTTCCAGTAGTGCCTAGATAGATACTAGGAAGCCTTCATCCAGATGTTTATTTTAGGTGTTTTGATCTTGTTTGCCAAGCTCTATAGGGCAACAGAATGGATGGAAGCTTATGGATTAATTCTATCCAAGACTTGTGCTAACTTTCAGCTCCTCTTTTAGAGCAGTTTAAATGTTTTCATTGATCATCATCTGTACTAATATTTTGGTGATTCTTAATTTGGAAATAGACTTGGAGATGCCTAAGAACATCTTGATGAGATTTAACCTAATGATAGCTTGATAGATAACGTTTAAATTAGAAGGGGGAGGGGGACAGTGTGAAATGGATCATACTGTAATTTCAGTAATCAAATGCACTGAAATATGTCATTGAAAAGATACTTACGAATCTTAAATCTTAGGATGGCTGTCAGATTTCTTTTAGTCTGTGAAAAATGACAATCATAATTTGAAGATGAAATACGGTCAGAGCTTCTGTCTCTTTGACAGTCACTCCAATATTTAGACAAAAAAGTGTTCTCTCACAGATTTCATTAGTCAACTGATGCTTTTTACCTTTTCCCTCATGTAACTCTAATACCCTGTGAGAAGACCAGACAAGCAGAATTATTATTTCATATAAACATAAAAGAAATTACATATGAGTATGTAAAGCCAGAGAAACTTTAGGACAATCACACAGCTTATATGACCAAGGAAATAATAAAGTTGCATTTGATAAGCTTGGGTGGGCTTTACAAAACCTTCTTTAACTGATTTAAAGCCACCTCCTACATTTTCCTATGCTGTTGCATAGATAATAATTAATAGATGAATTCATAATTCATAGATGAATTAAGTTTAAATTCATTTTTTCATATGTTGATGCCTTGATGCTTAATAAAGAAAGGGGTGGGGGGAAAGAGGGAAAACTAGCTGCACTGGGAAAGGCTTGAAGAGCAGCTTTGGCTAACAAGCCAGAGAGAGTGAAGAGAATCTGATTAACAGAGCAATCTGCATTTATGAACTATCTTTTATGTAGAGTGTCTCTGTGCACTTACAATGCAATATTTTGTGGAGCTTGGCTAAGCAAGTAAAAAAGCTTGAAAGAATCAGCATTTGGAAAGCAGGGAAAGAATGGAGCTTGATATAATGTCATAAGGCGGGGAGCCTGGGAGCCTTGGGGTGCAATTAACAAAGGGTCTGTCACCTGCTGTCTCTAGGCTTTCTATTTGTTTAGAGAAAGTTTTAATAATTCTGCTCATGGGATGTGTTTCCTTTTCTTTAATTCAACCAACCATGGATCAGAATCTATCTGAATACCTGTGTGGTAATAACATGTCACATGCAACTCAGGTGAGAGTAACAATGGAGAATTACTTATTGAAGCTCATAGAGAATTGCTTTCTTTTATGTCTCCTCCCACCCTCCCCTTTTATCATCAGAAAGGTGGTTCTAGGAGAAAATAAAGGGATTCATGCTGCCTTTCACAGCAGGATTACTGAAGAATTTACCATGTTTAATTTTTTGTTTGTTTATTTTGATCTGCTGCTGATGTAAATGGCATGTCTACTGAAAAGTCAATGTGTTTCTTACTGAAACACAGGAAGAACTATAATGACGTGTATGCTGCTTTGGAGAAAAGTTCAGGAGTTTGAGTACTACCACGTTTCCTTTTCTGTTCTTGAGGATGTTAGACTTTCTCCTTTTAATGTATAACCAGGAGCAGTTTTCACTTACAGCTCTATTGTCACCTTATTTGAGTAACATGAAAATTTTTATGGGCCCATTGTCAAATGTGTATAGCAAGAAGTTATACATGGCCCAGTGGATAACTGGATAATGAAGATAAGCAGTAAATAAAAGAAAGAAAAGATTGTTTTCCCTTTATATTTGAGCAGGTGAGGCAGAAAACACTGTCTACAGTGGTCAAGCCAAGATGTCTGTGGCACTTTATGGCTACAAATGTTTACATCAGAGACATATCTGCTTCTTACATAATCTTAATGATGTCCTTTATCACTGCTGTCTACAAAGTGCTTGTTTTCATGGTATCAAGAGTTAGTTCTCCTGTCTGGATCATTCTGACTTTCCCATAGAAGAAGTAACAAAGACATCTCTTGTATCAGCTGTTGCATGTTTTTGCAATATATCTGCACATCATTTAAAACTTCCACAGGATAAAAGAAACATTGTGCAAAGCAATGTGTAGTCATTGCAGTCTGTGTGGTTCAATAAATAGTTAGTTCTGATAACTACATCTCATCAAGTTTAAAAATAAATAAAAGAAATAGGTGAGATAGGATCTGGACAGGCAGGTGAGAATTAACAATTCTTGGCATCTGCCATCATTATCATCCTGAACATGTCAAGGAGCTTCTAATGCAGGTAGGCTATAATTTTCAAAGTAGCCTATAGAGGTTAGCTTCTTCTAAATCATTTAGGTCTTTCTAAGGGATTCTCATCTGTAGTGGGTTTTTGGGTTTTTTTTTG
>VZTU01007887.1:192-11552 GCA_013400835.1 Zapornia atra
CCAAGGACGAACTCACCAATGAAAGGAGTGATTGACACAGCGCACACGTATGTACACACACACACACACACGCACATACATGTGCACACACCCCGTGCACACACCCGGTTGTGCTGATGGGTGGTGGACATGCACCCATGGGGACCCCCCCCCAGCTCAGGTCCCCAAGGTTTGGTGGGGTTGGGGCTGCTCCCCACCTGGGGAAGGGTGTGAACCGGTGTTGAGGGGGGGTCCCATCCGGCACCTCAGCTGGAGTTGGGGGGTCTGGGGACCTGTCATCCAGGCTGCTCATCCCAGAGGGTGCTCGGGGAGGGCAGAGAGGTGCAGGAGGGTGTCTCCACGTGGTCAGACCCCCCCCCAGAGCATCACAGCATCCCCCAGCCCCAGGGGGGCTTTGTAAAGTGCTACGTTACAAATGGAGGGCAACGGGCAGCCCGACTCGGCCCGTCCCCACCCCACCCAAACCTACACCCTCCTCTTTCTCCCCCTCCGGCACAGCTGGGCACCCTGAGGTGCTGCTCCCAGCTCCTTCATCCCCATCCCCGCCACCGCTCCGCGTCCCCGGGAAGAGCCGCTGGCTGGTGGGCAGCCGGTGACAGTGACACCCCCTCGGGCTGGCACCGAGGGGTGCAGCCCGGCGTTACCCATCACCCGCCGCCGTGGCCTGGCCGGAGAGCCCAGCATCCTCCCCGTGGGCATCACTGCTGCTGGGATGCTGGAGGGCATCATGGGGCGAACGGAGGGGTCGGGGGGCGTACGGGACGTCTTCAGCAGCCTCTGTCTCCCACCTTTCCGCGGTGGGACGGGTGCTGCCCGCCCAGGCAGTGGGGTTGGGTGCTGCCCGGTGTCCTCCTTGCTGGAAGCTGGTGGAAGTGGTGGAGTGAAGCTCGGAGAGCTCTTAAATAAACAGCAAACGGCAGGGTGGGAGAGGGAAATAAACCAAACCAGCAGCGTCCCAAAGGGGAAGAGAAAAGAATAAAAGAAGTGGGGGGGAGAAAGTAGAGAGAAAGAGAAACAGAAAGTGGCTGGTTGGCCATTGCAGAGCGAGATGGGAGACAGAAGTCGGGCCGTGGCGGAGCAGAGGCGAGACACGAGGTCGGCCACATCGGAGCAAAAGACATTGAAAAAGCAAAAAAACCAGGGAGAGGGAAAAACCAAACCAAAAGCAAACCAAACCCAAACCAAAACAGAACGAGAGGGAGGGACGGGTGGCGATCCCTCCAGGTGCCTCAAGAAGACAAGTCCCAGGGAGGAGGAGGAGCCCAAGGAAGAGAGAAGCCCCAGGAGCAGGAGAGCGGTTGGGTGGAGCTGGCAAGGATGCTCAGAATGAGATGGAGGAGTTCCTTGCCCCAAAGGAAGTCAATACGGGGATGGATGTTCTGCCAGATGCGGGTTTTTCTGAGACCGTGGGGGAAGAAGTCTCACTAGCCTCTTTAGATGGTCTAGCGGCCTAGAAAGAAAAGCAAGATTCAAGGAGGAGGGAGGAGAAGGAGGAGAAAAGGGGTTTTCATACACATAAAGGAAGGAGGAGAAACAATTTCATACAAAAAAAAAAGGAGAAAGGAAGGGAAAAAAAAAAAAAGGAGAAAGAAAAATTAAAAAGAAAGAAAGAAAGAAAGAGAGAGGAAAGGAAAAAAAGGGGGAGAAAAAACCATCCAAGAACCAAACAGGACTTTGTTCAGAAGCAGCATTGAGTTAGGCCTGAGGTCAAGCAGCTGGAAAAGGTCCACCACAAACAGAGCACGAGATGAGCCGGTCCCACGCGTTACTGGATGGGAAGGGGATGTCCCCGAGAGGAGGAGGAGGAGGAGGAGGAGGAGAGAGACGAGCGAGGCGAGAGAGAGACGGACACGTGGACAGACAGGCACACACAGAGGCAGGTGGGTGGAAGGGAGAGGGGAGAAAGGCGGGAGGGGGGACAAGAAGGTGCAGCGTTAGACCGGCGCTGGGGTTGTGGTGGAGGTGCTGTTCAGCCGGGCAGGATAGAGCCTCGGCACCCCCCACGCCGACCCCGGGCTCCTCCGAGGGGTGACGGTGCCCACCCCATCCCGCTGCGCCCACCGCAGCGACGTGACCCAACCCCGCTCGTGCAAAAGCTGCTCTGAAGGGAGACGGGGTGCCTGGGAGGAAGGATGCTCATCAACCCTCCTGGAATGGGGAGAGGGCTCCTCCAGCCCCTCCTCACCCCCGCTGCTGGAAATGGCCAAAATCCTGCACAGGGAGGGCAGCAAGGAGTAAAGTGCCATGGAAAACTGGTCTGGCCATCCCAGGAAGGGCACCCGTGGGTGCTAGGGGCCAGGAGAATGAATGGGCATGGGGTGCCCCAAGGTGGGGACAAGGAGGAGCACGGTGACATTCGACAGCCGGGACCGTGCTGGGGTGTGGCTCCTGGGGAAGGGGACGTGAGGGCATCCCTGAGGGTCCCAGGACCAGGACATTCTCCTCAGCCCCTTGGGGCTCCTTTCGGCTGGCGTTCCTTTCAGCAGAGGGACCCCCCCTAATTCTGCAGGGGTGTGAAAAACCAGACACACCCACACATGCTGGGGGTGGCTGGGAGGGAGACCCCAAACTGGAGGATGGACCCTGCCCAGCGATGTCCCACCACTGCCCTGGGACCCCCACAGCTCCGACCCGGCGATGGAGCCGCTGAATGGGGGATGGGGCAGGGGGCTGACCCCTCTTGTAGGGGCTGGGGGGGGGCAAGCGAGATGCCCAGATTGCATTAAGTTCCTCCCCACCCCATCCCCCCAGCTCCAGGTAGGTGGAAAAACCCTTCAATTATCTGCCAGGTTTGGGGATCCATCAGGATGAGCAAAGTGGGGTTTAATTGGGTGGTTCGTTAAGGTCTGGCCCAGGGAAGGAGATTGAGACACAGATTGGGGGGTGGGGGGGATGNGTGGGTGGGATTGGCTGTGGTTACCTTGCCCATGGCCTGAGCAAGCTGGAGAACCACTGCCAGCACAGGGGAGGTCACTGAGAACAGAGAGGAGTGAGTCCCCCTGCCCACGGCAGGAGCGGTCCCCAGGGAGAGGAGATGGGTGTGAGATGGGCTGGGGGGTGGGGGGACACATGCCATCCCATCCCAAAGCGCTCCTCTTCCAGCTGCTGTGGCCCCCTCACCCTCTCCCCATGCTGTGGGCTACCCAGGTATCATCACGCTCCCCGTGACACCACCCCCCCCATCCTGGGATGAGCTGCTCCAGTGGACATGGCGTGGTGCAAGGAGGGTCCTGGCTCTCCAAAACCTCTGAGGATGGGTCTGGCTGCCCCAACCCCAGGTAGGTGAAGCTCCTCGGCGCCTCATACCAAGCACACGCCTCTGCAGCACCCATCTCAACCAAAATGTGCTGCCAGGGGGTCTCAGGGTCCCTTGGGGCAGGGACCAAGGCTGGGGCTCAGCCCTGTCCCTCAGGGTGGCACACGGGGCTGGGGGACAAGCGACTCTGGCTTCCTCCTTGCACCATGCTGGTGGTGCCCCTCTCAGCACACAGCCACATTCCCCCCCCCAACCTCCCCCCCAAGCCAGCTACTAAACCACAGATCAGAGTGGGGGGCGAGAGCCCCTCTTGCACCCCAACAACTGCATCCCTACACCCCCATCCCTGCCGTGCTCAGCCAAGGCGAACGGAGGCACCGAGAGAGCCCAGTCCCCAAACGCAGCCGGGGCGGGGTCTCCCCTGCCCACCACCCACACCCTCACCCCATACGGGGCAGCGAGGGGGGCAGGGGCAGCCTGTGTTTCGCCGTGCTGCCGGGAGGATGCTGGGGATAGGCTACCTGCTGCTGGCCCTGGATCCGCATGTACTCCATCCGCTGCTTTATGTGCTTGCTCTTGTCGGGGCTGCCTTGCTGGCCCTGCTTCAGCCGGGACGCCGGGTTCACCACCTTCATGGCTGGGATGGAAACGCCACCGCTCTGTCGGGATGGAGAATTTGGGGAAGGAAGGGGAAGGGGAGGGTGTTAAAACCAGCAGGTGAAAACCCCCCAACCGGCACCATCGGCAGCTGGGTACTGCCAAGCATCGGGCAGCAGGTGCCTGGAGCAGTGCCGGATGGATCCCTGCGGCGATGCCGTGCCATCCCTGTGTGGATTCCCCATGGGAGGCAAAGCCAGGCAAGGATAAGGCCACCGGCTCCACACACCAAAGGAGCCCTCACCAGACAGGGCTTTGGTGGGTTTGGAAACCAGCCGGGACTTACCGACGGCCACGGCTGCAACGCAAAGAGAGTCAGGGGCAGACACGGCAAACACCAGGAGACCGGGGGCAGGAGAGAGCATCCCTGTCCAGGCAGGGCTGCATGGCCAAGAGAAAGGGACAGACGACGGCAGGCAGAAGCAGGTTCCAGGTGGAAACGGCGGCAGAGGGAAGGTTTTTATTCACTACCTGTGCGCAGGCGGCGATACAAAGACTGGCAAGAGCAGCAGTGAGGGAAGTGGTACCTGAGGGTCCCTAAAGTGATGCCCACATCGGAGCCCGGGCAATGCCATACGCCATGGGCTCACCACGCATCTCACACACACTGCCTGGGGCACCCCAGATGCTCTCCTGGCCATCACCGCTGCCTCCTGCCTGCTCCATGCCAAGCTGGACCAGCGGCTGCAGGCAGCACCACTGGCAGCGCCAACGCTGCCCTGGAGATATGCAGGAGAGAGATGGTGAGGCATCACAGCGATACCTCTGCCCTACCACCCTTGTGCTCCTACGGGTGGGACGTGGGGTACCCCATGGCACAAGGAAATCCAGTTTCCCCCCCCCCAGCATGGCACCCTCCTGGGCACAAGCAGACACCTGAGTCTCAGCATTCACAACCCACGCGCAGCATCATAGAGATGCAGCCCGAATCCTGCCCTCTCCCACTCTGCTTTGGGGACCAACTGAGGCAGCCCCAGCCGTGTCACCCCTCCTGCTGACCCCTGTGCTGGGGCTTTGCTTTGCGTGCACGTGTCAACCGGCTGCAGCATCAACCCATCCCGCAGCTCCGCTTGTAGCGTGCCAGGCTCCGGTGGTACAGCGGGACCTGAGGACAGGAGGATCTGCAGCTACACCCACTTCCCAGCCCATTCACCCAGCGAGAGCATCGCGACGGGGCGGCATCGTCACTTGAGAACCAGGGGCTGAGATAATTGCTGCAAATGAAACAGGAGATTTATTCCCCGGTGCTGGCTGTTAATAAAGGAGCAGGCTGACGTCAGAGCGGCTGAGGGCGGCTCTTCCCTTCTTTTCCCAGCTATTCAGCTGCTGTGGATTCCAACAGAAACCAATTTGGGTGGCTTCAGGGATTTAATGAGGGGAAACAGCTGCTGCTGCTTGCCCGCTGCGCTCCAACCGCCGGTCGTTAGAAAAGCGATCAGCAAAATGAGGAGCGCTGCTCCCACATTCTGCACGCCCAGCCCAGCCATGGGATGCTCCTCACCGGCCTCATGGGATGCTCCTCACCAGCCCAGCCAGGGGATGCTCCTCACCGGCCCCATGGCATGCTCCTCACCAGCCCAGCCAGGGGATGCTCCTCACCAGCCCCATGGCATGCTCCTCACCAGCCCCATGGGAAGCTTCTCACTTGCCCCATGGCATGCTCCTCACCAGCCCCATGGCATGCTCCTCACCAGCCCCATGGGAAGCTCCTCACTTGCCCCATGGCATGCTCCTCACCAGCCCCATGGCATGCTCCTTGCTTGCCCCATGGCATGTTCCTCGCTTGCCCCATGGGATGCTCCTCGCCAGCCCCACAGGATGCTCCTCGCCAGCCCCACAACCCATTGAGCAGTGTGGTCATCCCCCAAAACCTGCCAGGGCAAAGGCTATCAGCTCAGCCAGCTCATCCAGGGTCTAAATTGGTGCTAGTGGATGGGATGGGCACCAGGCAGCACTGGCACCAGCAAGGGGTGGTCGGCGGCACCCACCCGGCACCACCCGCCTCCGCGCTGCCGTCCCTGCTGCCCGCAGTCTCGCTCCCGCTTGCCTGCGCTTCCCAAACCCCTTCAAGGGATGGGGAAGAAGAGAAGGAGATGGGTTTTCCACCCTGGCTCTGCCTGGAGGTAGAGTCACAGAGAGGGAGCGGGTGGAGGCGGAGGAGGAGAGACATCAGAGTGAGTCCCGGGGCAGAGCACGGCAAGAGGGAGAACAGAAAATAAACCTGCGGAGTGCTGAGGGGAAGCTGCGGCTTGGGGAGCAGCGGTGGCTTGGGCTTGCTTGTAGATGGACTCTCAGGAGCATCATCCTTGGCCTGACTGAGGTCCAGGGCAGTCCCATGGTCGTAGGTGTTGTGTTTGAGATCCCCCAGACCTTCCCTGGTCTCCTTGCTGGCGTCCTTGGATCCCTCTTGTCCGAGCTGGTCATTAGGAAAGGCAAATTCAACCGAGGGGTGGCTGCCGATCTCACTGATGGTTATTTCCAGCTCCCGGATGGTTTCTTCCAGGCTATCCAGTTTCTGGTATGTGCCTTCACAGATCTCCCTGCTGTGCTGAGTCATGGAGCGGCGAGGGGACAACGGCCCTTTGCAGACCCCCTCTGCTGCCAAACCCCCTGCCCTGGCATCCTCTGTGCTGCCTTCACCCCCGGCAGCAGGAGCCTCGCCGCCCCGTCCCAGCGATGCTGTGTGGTGGCTTGGCCTTGAGAAAGCAGTGACCTGCTCCCAGGGATGCTCAGCCCGGGGCTGTCGGCTTCCCCACGGGACAGGATCCCTGCCTGGGGGAGCTCTGGGGTTTGGCACTGGGCAGACTGGGGCTGGAGAGCTGTTCTCCCGCCGTGCAGGTTTGCAAATCCCAGTGGAGGGTCCAGGAGGGAGTGATGCCTCCCAAACGCTCTGCCTGGCTCCTCCTTGGGGGTCCCCATCACTGGGAAGCCGGGGGACACCGCCAGACCCTCTGCCACCTCCACCAGTGGAGGGGGGCACTGCCTCACCAACTCCAGGACCCGCAGCATCCCTCCGGGAACGAGGATGCTCTGGAGCCAAGGGACCTGGCTGGGAAGTCTTGCTGCTGCCTTCTTGCTGGCTGGCAGCACCCAGAGCAGCGTTCCCTCCTCTCTGCCCCATGGGATGGCTCAGTTTGTGCTTTGGAAGAGACGGGACCGTGCCGGATGCCAGAGGGAACCTCCACGTCTCTGCAGCTGCACGGGCACAGCCCCGGGCTGTGGGGGCTGAAGCTGGGGGGTACCCACGTATGGACAGAGACTTTTTGGAGATGCCAGGAGACACACGGCACTTCCTTCCCCCCTGGGGTGTAAGACCCCCTCCTGCTCCTCCGGTGCCAGCCGGGAGCCCGTGCTCCGAGCAGCCCGTTTCCACCCACGCCTCCGGTTCGGCTTCAGGGGACGGCGGTTCAGACACCCACTCGGTGAGCACAATCTGCGGGAGGGAGAAAGCTCTGCTCCCCGGGGCTGCCAGGGCCAGCGGCTCCTAGGTAGAGAATTCAGACAGATTAAGAGCCAGAGGAGAGCGGTGGGAGGAAGCCGGGAGCTACCGGGAAGGATGCTGTGTCTGCACACACTGCTCAGGTCCTCTGGTGCCCAACCAAGGGGACATTGGCCAGGGAGCGCTTGGCTCCCTCCTGCCCAGCTCCACCAGTACCTACTGGGCAGGGACTGGTTTTTCCACCACGCTTAAGGCAACCTGGGGCAGTGATTTTGGGCAATACCTTGCCTGGAGTTGTCAGCAGAAGCGAGTAGGTTCTGTTGCACCTCTCCAATGCCTTTGGACACCCGACTGCCACAGTTTCGCTCAGGTTTTTCCTATAAACTGGTATAAACTGTCACAGAACTGGTGTGAGGGCACAGCACAGCCCCGCAGGACACCGTGGCTCCCGGGGTGACCAGCAAATGAGCTGCCAAGGAGCAGCAGACCTTTAAAACCCTAAGGAGCAAGAAGTCACCTAGAAAATGCTGTTCTTTCTGTGTTCCTGTCCCTAGGGAGATGCAACGAGCCGTGCGATGCCCAGGGGATGAGAGCTGGAGGTGAGGGAAGGGGAGCTGGAGGTGAGGGAAGGGGAGCTGGAGAGATGCTCTGGCAGAAGAGGCACCCACCTGCACCCATGGGCAGGTCTGCGACCAGCACCGTGGCCTCCTGGCAGAGCCGTGAGATACAGCACTTACACTGTGCAGCCAGGTGGCACAGGGTGGGCAGTGGGGACACATGCCCTGGCATGGCAGGTCTCACTGGGGGCATCTGAATCACACCCCAAGGCAGAGAAGGAAGAAGACACGAGCGTGGAGTCAGACCTGTCCAAGCCTGGGAGAGAGGGTTCCTTGCCCACAGGGACAGGAGATGCTGCTGAGTCTCCCAGGTGAGGGGAGGGACACAGCAGGACCCTCAAAACATACCCAGATCCCCACCAACAGCTGAGCTGTCCTGGATGAGGCTGCTTTCCAATGAGGGGTTCAGCAGCACCCCCTCTGTCCCACGCTCTGTCCCCCCATTCTTCATCCCTGAGCATTCCCTGCTCCATCTCATCCTCTCTCCGGGCACCTTTCCTCCCCGCTGCTCTCCAGCTGGGATTCCCAGGGCAGGGAGGAAGGCAGGCTGGGAGGGAGCAGGGCTGAGCTGTCCCGCTCAGCATCCCAGCAGCCAGGAGGGGCGATGGAACCAAGCCCAAGCGGGTCCCAGCAGCCACTAGCCTCTGGTCCAGCCTTTCCCATTCCACCCTCATCATGCACGTGGAGCAGCATCCCTACATGCACCACCCACCACAGCCCCTGGCCAGTGACACCCTCCCCAGGTGGTGGTAAGTCAACCAGTGTGGTGTGAGAGCCTCCCCATGCCCTGCCCAGCGCGGTGCTGGGGTGGCCCCTTCCTTCCTCCCATCCTCATGGGGATCACGGCAGCCCCGTGCCGCTGCTGTGTGGGTTAGTGCTGGGTCCCGTGCCGCCCCGGTGCCGTACCCGCCGCGGCGGTGAGCAGGGGAGTGGAGAGAAGCCATTATTAGTTTGTTAAGTCAGAGGAAGAAGCAGAAGTGAGTTAAAAAAAAAGGAGGGGGGAGAGGAGGTGGTTAAAGTGCAGCCCGTCAGCGGAAGGGATGGTCGCTCGGAGCGAGCTGTTACCTTCCATCCTTGGGCTGCCACGGAGGCTCCGTTGGGCCACAAGTCTGCGAGCCCAGGGGAGACGGCAGCCGCGAGCGCGTCGTGATGGAGCTTGGGGAGGAAAGGGGAGGCAGAGCTTCTCTGAAACACCTGGGGAGTCAAACAGGGTGGTTGGAGCGGGGAGGCTGGAGGGTGCTGGACACGCAGCCTTGTGACTGCAGGGATGCTGCCAGGGCCATGCCAGGACCGGGTCTTGGCACTGAGTGAAATGTGGGCTGTTCTCATCAGCCACCGTGGCAACGCCATTCCTCTGCTGCCGGCGGCACCATTGGGGTCCCTGCCTGTGGCATTGACAGTGTCCCTGCCTGCGGTGTCACTGGTGTTCCTGCCTGTGGCATTGCTGGGGTCCCTGTCTCCCCGGGGCAAATCCAGCCAGGGAAAACCATCCACAACCCACTCGGGCACCTCACCCGCAGCACACAGGGGGAGGTCAAGGGGCACAGCCAGCCTGGGGGGGTCAGAGCCTCAGGACAGCATCTCAGGTGGGATCTCCGCAGGGCGCCCTGTGCACAAACCCCAGTGAACCCCCAAAAATGGTGTTAAAAACCAAATGAGTCTAACCAAAGAGACACAGTGAACAAGGCACAGAGCAACTGGACCCAGCGAGGGGTCCGTCAGGGTGCACCTGCTCTGTGCTGTCCATCCCTGCGGCATCCTGCCAAGACTTGGGATGCCATTCCCTGGCCCCAATCCCAAGGTGTTTCTGGACCTGATCCCAAGGTGTTCTCCATAGGTGCCCCAAGCTGGGCACAGCCACGCTGTCTGTGTGGGCATCGCCTCTGGTGCGGGTCAGCTGGGGCATCCCGCAGCCCCTCCCGCGCTCACCTCCAGCTCCGCAATGATGCGGTCCTCGTCGTCGTCGTCTTTGATGGCAGAGGCGATGATGGGAGGGGTGGACGCCGGCCTGACCACTTCTGACACCGTCCGTCTCAGCTTCACCTGGGGCTTCTGGGTCTCCAGCTCCTCTGACTCGGCTTTCTGCAAGGGCAGGGAGCAGGGCAGTGAGGGGTGAGGGGGTACCAGAAGCCTGGGCTGGTGTTGCTGACCGTGACCCATGGCTCAGCAGCCACCCCATGGCCCCCCTGCTCCCTACCTTCATAAAACCAGGCTCCTTCTTGCTGGTGACGATGACTTCTCCGCTGCGGGTTGTGGTCAGCCCGTGGGACGAGGGGAAGCTCCGGCGAGGAGGAGGAGGTGGCGGCGATTTGGAAGGTTTCTCGGTCCGGTATCGTGGCACCGTCAGTTCGTCTGGGCACAAACGATGCTGTGAGGGCACCAGACCTTTCCCTGCCCCTCTAATACATCAGCCGAAGCACCAACCTCCCTTTCGGGGTACCCCGGCTCAGCCCAGGGAGACCCCCCTCCCAGCGAAGGCACAGGTGGCATCAGGCACCCCCAGCCCCAGGATCCAGAGGTGGATCCTTGTCCGCTGCACCCCATACCTGAGCCTCTGCGGCCGTTGGGGTCCCCTTTGCCCCCCGATTTGGGCGCGTGCTGCGGCTTGGAGGGTTTGTGCTCCGGCGTGGAGGCGGTGCTGCCGCTGCTGCCGGCGCCTTGCTTGTGCTTGGCAGCGAACTCCAGGTCGGGAATGGCCTTCATCAGCTCAGCCTGTGTCTCTTCCAGGAGCCGGTTGATGTCCTTGGCGCTGTACTGGGTCAGCGCCGCCCGCTTCTCCTCCCAGTCCCGCTCAGCAGCCTGTGGGCAGCACATGGAGCCCCTTGCACCTTCTCCCACCCTTCCAGGCAGGATGCGACCCATGGCCCTGCTGTTGCATCCCCCCAACCTGCTGCTCAGCCTGGGAGGAGTTTGGAGGGGCGTTAGCAGGGCAGCATTGTCCCCTTCATCAAGCTGCACAACCCTCTCCCCCCCGCCCATGTGGAATTGGGGGTGTTCCCAAGGCTGCATCACCTGGGGCTCCCCACCCTCCAGACACTCCATCAGCTACAAACCCCACAAGGAGGAGGATGGACCCAATTCCTCTTCCCAGTTTCAACTGGGATAGACCCTCTGGAAGAGCCCCCCTCCCCACCCCAGCTGAGGTGCCCACCCCAAGGCTCTCACCTCCACAGATACAGCTTTGTCTGCACTCTTCTTGCTGGGGGTCTCTGGGCCCGTCTGGGTCTTGGCAGGTACCATCTCCGGAGCTCGGGAAGGGTTATTGCTCTTGGAGGGGTGGGTCTGGGTTTGGGGGGGGCTGTGCCCAAAGCTGGGCATGCCCAGGGTCTCGGTGACAGCCGTCAGGTGATGGAGGCTCACGGGAGGGCTGGTGGGCATCTCCAAATCCAGC
>VZTU01007888.1:7725-28840 GCA_013400835.1 Zapornia atra
CTGGATGAGGCTGCAGAATCCTACCTCAATGGACACGAGTCAAAAGCTCCCCACACAGCAGCAGTGATTGCAGAGCCCTTCCCTCCTGCACGTCAAATGCAAGGGAGATGTTTCCAGGGCTCCATCCTGCCTTCCAAGAGCAAGCTAGCTTCCACCATAAGCCCTTGCAGAAGGAGACATCATTAGCCAGGGTTTCTGGAAGGTCGAAGCTGTCCTTCGGCTTCCACCCACCACCACTTTTACCCTCATGTGCATCTCCTATGTGTACATATGCATACAAGAAGAACTTTCCTGACTTTTACCTTAGCTTATACGATTTGTTCTCTCCCCATGCAAGTCTTGCCTCATTCTCTCCGCCACATTCAAAGAAATCATGCCCTTTCTGGATCTGACCTGCAAAGGCTTGTCCCTGTACCTGTGGAGGTCTTGCCTGGGTCCCTGCAGATCACACTGCAAGCTGTGCTGGGGGCAGCTCTTCTGCATTTCCCACAAAGCTCTGCAGTTTGCGTAAGACATGTAAATACTCATAGCATGCAGAAGAAGACAGCTCACTAAACTGGCGCAGAAGTACCTCAGCTCTACCAGACACTCAGCTGCTTCATGCAAAGGAGAAACGGGTCAACAGAAAGGGGTAAAAATACATAACAGTGATAGGGACTACTACCTGCCTGGGAGCTGGAGGGTCTCAGGCATCTGTCCCCTTGTCTTTTTCATGTTGAGTGCTCTAACCAGAGGGCTCTGGAGAAAGAGCCGCCACTGCCACTTTTCAGCCCGATTTTATGACTGATCTCCAAGTTCTCCAATTCCCCTCCAACCATGAAATCAATGTGGCAAATTCAGCTTGAAATAGAGGAACTGAGCACAGCCAGAAGCTCATTTCCCTGCAAATACATTATGGCAGAGGAAAAGGTAGGCTAACACCTCCCTTTCTGCCCTCATGACTCTTCCTGCAGGACCAGAGCCTGGACCAGCTACAGTTGCCAGGCAGTAGCACGCCACCACCCTCATTGGTCACCAAACTCAAACACTGAGTTTTCCTAAGAGTTGTCTCATGTGACAGATAGCAGTTATGAAGAAGTATGCAGAAGAGGCTGAGTATGATCTCTGTCATTTAATTTACTGGAATAGGATCCCAGACATTTCACCCCCAACTCATGTGTACACATACCAACAAGGCAGTAACTGCCACGTGGAGGTAGAGGCACAAGACTACTGTCTAGAAGAGCTTTTGAGTCCCTTGAAACCTAGATGGGTTTCTTTCCACATAGCCATTGAAATATAGGAATATAGCACGTAAAATGCAGGAGATGGCTGAACATGTGCACAGAGAGGCAGGGACAAAGTTGTGATACGCACCCTGAAAGAGGCACGTGAGAGTGGTGCTCCCACAAGCTGGCTTGTGCGCAGCTGAGTAGTACAGGGACTCAGCAGCTGCAGTAGATACAGCAAGAGAGAGTAGAAGATATAGGGGAGGTAGACAGGTTGTGAAATAAATAGGTAAAACCAGCAAACACACATGCTGTCTTCCACTTACAGTGCATCTTGTATGCCCTTGTAAGAGGGCATGTCCAGAAAGACTTCCCAGGTATAATACCTCTTAATAGACTGTTGTGGCTTCTCTTTCAAGAGAAAACCTCTCTTTTTTAAAGCAAAGAATTTTCCAGCCACTTTCAAGACTTTTGGCTTTGTTCTTCTTAAAACAAGCTTCCCTTCTTTTTTTTCACAAGCTGTGGGAAGGCCTTTCCTCAGACATTACATTCAGGGTGCAAGTAACTCAGTGAAGTTAGGGCCATCAGATGAGTGTTTCCTAAAACATTAATGCATGAAAAAGGAAATTGTTTTGTACTATCAACTCTACCAATGCTCAAGGTGTAACATCATGGATACTCGTACATTACACTTACAGCTTTCCCAACCCTTCCCTGTTTTTCATAGACTAACAGGATGATTTGGGTTGGAAGGAACCTTTAAAGATCATCTAGTCCAACCCCCCCCCCGCAATAATCAGGAACATCTTCAACTATATCAGGTTGTTCAGAGCCCTGTCCAACCTGACCTTGAATATTTCTGGGAATTTGGCATCTACCACCTCTCTGGGCAGCCTGTTCCCGTGTCTCACCACCCTCATCATGAAAAAAGTCTCTGTATATCTAGTATGGATCTACCCTCTTTTAATTAAAAACCATTACCCTTTGTCCTATTGCTGCAGGTCCTACTTGAAGATCTGTCACAATCTTTCTTATAAGACCCCTTGAAGTATTGAAAGGCTGCAATAAGGTCTCCCCAGAGCCTTCTCTTCTCCAGACTGTACAAGCCCAACTGTCTCAGACTGTCTTCAGAGGAGAGGTGGTCCAGCCTTTTGATCACCTTCATGGTCCTCTTCTGGACTCACTCCAACTGGTCAATGCTTCTTGTACTGTTTTTCTACCTCCACTACATCATGACACAGTGCTCTGAACATGTCTGAACAGCTGGGAGGATGGCAGGATCCCATGAAGTTCTAGCTAGTCAGCAAACAAGGCTAAAGATTAACAGGCAACATAAAACACTGTGAGACCTCACTGCCCTAAGCTTGTAATGTGGGATGCTGCTCATGAGAAACCATGCAATGTAGAACAGAATGAACGTTCCTCAAAACAGAGAGGGAGGGTGCTCAGTCAAAGCAGGTATTTATATAATCTTATAAAATGTCACTGGTCTTCAAACTGGTCACATTTTCCAACACTGCTTTTTCTTTCCAGCCTACCTTTCCAAATCCCCCCTTTATTTTCTTGGTATGCGAATAGAGTGGAGTGAAGCTGGTCAGAATAACCCCTCTACGAACACCTTGAAAACAGACTTCAGCCTAACTTTTTCATGTTACCAGCAGTAAGTTGAAGAATCCCTGCCTAACACTGTAGTCACACATTTCCAGTCTTCCTTTTTTTCCCCTCTCTTTGCCTTCCTGGTGTTTTCTATGTCCAGTCTGGCTGCTTCCACCTGATTCCAAACACTCTATCCACACTGCTCTTCTACCTGCACCTGTCCTAACCAATCCTTCTTCTCTCCCACCAAGTCTCTCCCTCCAGTGACCAGGGCTCCTCAAGGACGAGATGCTGTGCACTTCTGCTGGTTTCAGTCTGCTAAATGTGGACCCCAGCCTTGAACACAAGTGTAGCTGGATGTCTGTGTCATCCCTTGAGAGGGCTTTCTCCACATGCTTAAGCATTTGCAGGATTTGGATCTCTGATTCTTAGACCCTTGAGTCAGAGGATGCATCACTCTCTTTGCACGATCAACAGCACTTAAGGCAATTACACTCAGAAAATAATACTTAATATGCATATGCCTACATAAAAGCAGCATGACACTGACATTTCAAATGCAGAATTAAACTGATTTGGCTTTTATTTTCTACGAGTACTTAAGACATTTTAAACAATGCAGCATCAGGCAAGCAAAAGATTTCAATGATGGGAACTGGAAATAATTTGCAAGTTAGGGCTCTCTTGGCAGCGTGAGCAAAACTCCCCTGATTTCAGTGGAAATGGAGCAAGGCCATTAAACAATAACATTGAAAAGCCCATTCCAGCCAAACAGTATCTTTGGAGGGGTTTTTTGGGGAGGGGGATATCACGTCTAAGAAAATCCAACTGATCTGATGAAAGGGATCCAGTGATTTGATTTAAGCATCTGAGACCAGGTGAAACACTTCCAGAGAAGTTACACTTGGTCTGAATTCAGCCAAGACATTTTCACACCACCACATACAAAAATACGAACTAATTACAATCTTTGCATCGAAGAGGAAAACTGCCCAATCTCTGGGCTTTTGTTTCAGCTAATCTACGTTCACTGCACTTTTCATGCAAATGAACACATTTGTTGCAAATGGAGTAAAATTACTTTGCTAATTACCTAGTATTTTATCACCAGAATTTCAGGCTTTAAATAGCATGTTTGTACTATACCTGTCTGCTGGCCTTGGTATAGCACATAGCATACTTCTGGCATCATCCTGTTTGCTCTGTCAAACCCACCCTAGGGCAAGCAAGCGGGCTCTACAGGAGGGCTCTCCAGGGGATGCAGAAGGAAAGACTGATCTCTCTTGAACTGTGTTTCTGTGCTGGTCTGAAAGCCAGGAGAGGACTGTGTGTCCCATCTGGCAGCAGACAGCCCCCAGGCAAGTCCCCACACCACTTTGTGAAGGGGAAAAGGCTTTCACCCCCAACAGAGAGTCCAAGTCCCAGGCAGGCTTTGTAATGTTTCTGGCCCCTTTTTTGTCAAGGTGAGGATCTGGTGCAGCTGTCTCACACTCACTGACAGGTGCCACAATGTGGAGAAGGATGGAAGGGGTGTCTCATTTCTACCCTGCACCTGTACTCAGGAGCCAAAACAGGTAACAGCTGTCTGGACTCCACTGCAAGGATGCCAGGGCAGAGCTGCAGGTGTCGACAATGGTCTGAGCTAAGAAACCTACATCAAAAGCCCAGTAAAACTCTGCTACTGAGGCACATTTTTCCAGGTGCCTCCAGCTATTACCCTCTCTCTGGAGCACATAAGAAGGAACTTGTAGGATGCTCTTCAGTATGCATTTAAAGAAAGGGGAATTGGCAGAGCCTGGTTCCAACATCCATACTTTCACAGAATTGTAGGGGTTGGAAGGGACCTCAAGTGATCGTCACATCCAACCCCCCTGCTAAAGCAGGTTCCCTAGGACAGGTCGCACAGAGAGGCGTCCAGATGGGTCGTGAATATCTCCAGAGAAGGAGACTCCACAGCCCCCCTGGGCAGCCTGTGCCAGGNCACAGACCACTGAAGAGAGGCCGGCCATTTCCCCGTGTCCCGCACTTGAGGTATTTATAAACATTAATAAGATCCTCTTTTAGGTTTCTCTTCTCAAGGCTGAACAGCCCCAGTTCTTTCAGCCTGTCCTCACAGGGGAGATGCTCCAGGCCATTCATCATCCCTGTAGCCCTCTGCTGGCCTCTCTCCAGGGGATAAGACTCTCTCTGTTTTATACCAGGGAGCCCAGAACTGGGCACAATAGTGCAGGTGGGGCCTGACCAGGGCAGAGTAGAGTGGGAGGATCACCTCCTTTGACCCGCTGGCCACGCTCCTTTTAATGCCCTCGGGATCCCACTGGCCTTCGTGGCCACCAGGGCACACTGCTGGCTCATGGCCAACCTGTCACCCACCAGAACCCCCAGGTCCTTCTCTGCAGAGCTCCTCTCCAGCAGGTCATCCCCCAGCCTGTACTGATTCAAGCAGTTATTCCTTCCCAGGTACAAGACTCTACACTTGCTTTTATCTAGGCCTGAGGTTGGTGGCCCTGCCTGTGGCAGGGGGGTTGGAGGTCTATGAACCTTGGGGTTCCTTCCAACCCTTGCCATTCTATGATTAAACCTCATCTGGTTTCTCCCTGCCCAGCTCTCCAGCCTGTCCAGGTCTCACTGGATGGCAGTGCAGTGTTCCTTTGCCCAAAGCATACTTGCATGGACTAGTGAGACAGCTGCTTCTTTGTGGACTGGACACTAGCTAAGTCCTGACTGCCCAGTCTTTAGTGGGGGCATGCCCTGAAATCTTTGTTCATGACATGTTGCTGACACTTAGCAGAGAGACAGAGGTTCTCAGGTTATCCCAAGTCCTTTGCTTTGCTGCGGGGTTGGGTGAAACATACCAGCAAATATTTTGTTGCCTCCTGTCCCCTTTCCCTCCCACCAGTAAAATCCTCTCTGAGTAGGATGTTGAGATGAAAGCATACTGGAGTCAGTGATGGTGAGCTTTTGTGTAGGTGAATTATCACTCCCAGTTAGAGAACTGTCTTGATTTTGTATTTTGTCATTTTTGGTTTTGGTGGGTTTTTTCCCCCTGGGGTGTCCATGCTGCATCTGTTCCAAGGGCAGGTAGGACTTAGGGCACTCTCCCCAGCCCTGCCCACCCTGCAGAAACTACCCCACAACAAGAAAATTCATCAGAGTTGCCTCCAGCCAACTCTTAATTTGTTTTGCCCCTGGACCTCCCTTGTCCCCACTCTGCCTTCCCTGAAGTGCTCTTTCTGTCCCACACAGGAATCACCTCAGCCCTCTACTGAAAGCTTCAGGCAGGAGTCCCAGTGCCCTCACAGGGCCTCTCCAGGCACCCCTCTCTGGAGCCAGACCTGAAGAGTGTGGAGCTCCATACCACCCTCAGGGACCAGCTTCCAGGAGGCCAGATAGGCAAGAGGGAGGACAGGGAATCTGCACATAGTAATCTTTAACATGCATCACACATCAGGCTGTGCTTACTAAACCAGAACTGTCCCTCACGCTGCTCTTCAGTGAAGGATTTATCGCATGCAGGCATCTCAGTGCAAGTGCCTACATGAAGTGCTGTGCTGCGGTCTCCTCAGCACCACGCACGCGTCTGCCTCCCCTGGCGTGTCTCCACAGGCTAGCCCAGGAAGTTTGTGGGAAAGCAGGAAGGCAGCTGAGGATCTCTGTGCTGCAGCATACTACTTAGCAGGATTAAACAGGCAACAGTAGCTACTTTCTGTCAGTGCCCACAGCAGGAAGGAGGTCATGTCCCCACAAACATGTCACTGGCAGAGCTGCAGACAGCAAAAGGCCCCATCATAACTGCATCTCCAGCTGTGGCAGGCCTCTGCAAGGGGCCTCCATCTTTTCTCACTAACTGTATCCTTTGTCCTGGATTTGAAAGGCACCTCCAGCATGGCTTTTGTGGAGGAACGAGGTGCTGGAGAACTTCAGTACTACTGCCAGAAGTCCTGAGCAGCATGATGTGCAAAGGCAGTTCACTTGCAGCCAAAATGCAGGAGGCTGCTCACCCACTCCTAAGCTGCTGCTCTGGGCTGTTGACTCCAGCCAACAGAACTGCACCAGTTATGTTAGTGTCTTCTTGAGAATTTCTGCAAAACAAAAAGCCACCCAAAATACATGCATGCTTCTCTTCTGTCCTCATGCCTTGCCTCTTCTGTCTTCTGGTAGTTGACAGTCAACTGTAGGAAGTACTACATGCAGGGACCAAGGCCAAATTGGGACCACTCTATCTGTCCAACACTTTCCCTTTTAAAGCCCAATTTTAGAGACTAAGGTGTTGATTTCCATGGCCATAGGTATGATTCTACAGTGTGTTTAATTAGATCTTGTGGCCAGCTACCCAAAGAATCTATGGGCTAACACTGCTCAGCAACTGCTGTACATGAATGGTGACAAACATATGCCAAATCAGCAAGCCTAAACAACTGCAGTCAACTACACTGCTGTCCAGCACCATCTTTGGGATCACAAACTCAGCTTTTTCAGGGGACCTCCCCATACAAACAGCTTTTGCAGTTTGGCAAAAACTAGACACTGGGTAGGGCTGACCAACTGAGAAGTCCTACAGCCTCCAAAGACAGTGCTTTGAGCAGCTTTCATTTTCTGTTTCAGGAGAAGTTCAACTCAAGTCTTCCAATCTCACCAGATACAACCAGCTTGCAGGGTAACAGCTGTGAGGGATGTTTAGTGTTTTGGAGCTCCTGAATACTGGCTGGTGGCTCATACACCGGCCATGAAGTACTGGCTGCACATTTGCTGTGTGAGCTGTGCTGTCACATTCTGCACCACCAGTGGTCTTTGCAGTAGACATTACAAATATAACCCACTGTAGTGGTTAGATCAGAGGCATAAAAAAGGCACAGGTGACGAAAGCTTGACCATGTATAGTCAGTTGTGAGACTGTGCGCTGTGCTCAAGCCTATCTCTAGTGGCTAGTGCCCTCATCCCTGGAAGTGTTCAAGGCCAGGTTGGATGGGGCCCTCGGCAACCTTGTGTAGATCCTGGCCTGAAGTTGGTGGCCCTGCCTGTGGCAGGGGGGTTGGAGCTCTCTGATCCTTGGGGTCCCTTCCAACCCATGCCGTTCTATGATTCTTAAGATGACATCATCCAAAAAGGCTGTGCTTTGAGTTACACCTTAAGCTAGTACATGCTGAAAACGAGTCCTCCACCCGGTCAGTGGAAGGACAAGAGTGTTACACTGAGTGGGGGGAGACAGATGCTGAAGAAATTAGGGCTACCCCTCATAGCAACCCATGCTTTTTACGAAATGTTGGGAGATAACAGCTCCTTTTGGATGAACTTATGGCCCCATCAGGACAAATGCAGTATATAATGTTCACAGACCTAGCTCTCAAGTCTAGTAAAAAGGAAACATCACTACAGGCTTGTACAGTTGGAAAACTGTACAGAGGAAAAGGATCTGGGGGTGTTGGGAGGACGCTTGCCTGAACACGAGCCAGCAGTGTGCCCAGGTGACCAAGACCTTATTGCTCTCTACAGCTACCTGAAAGGAGGTTGTGGTGAGCTGGGGGTCAGCCTCTCCTCGCAGGTAAGTAGCGATAGGAGAAGAGGGAATGGCTGCAAGTTGTGCTGGGGGAGGTTCAGGATAAATATGCAGAGAAATTTCTTCTCAGAAAGAGTGCTTAGGCATTGGAAGGGGTTGCCCACCATTCCTCAGGGTGCTTAAGGAAAAGTTGGATGAGCTACTTAAGGACATGGTTTAGTGAGTAATATGGGTGGTAGGGNAGGATCTGGGGGTGTTGGGAGGACGCTTGCCTGAACACGAGCCAGCAGTGTGCCCAGGTGACCAAGACCTTATTGCTCTCTACAGCTACCTGAAAGGAGGTTGTGGTGAGCTGGGGGTCAGCCTCTCCTCGCAGGTAAGTAGCGATAGGAGAAGAGGGAATGGCTGCAAGTTGTGCTGGGGGAGGTTCAGGATAAATATGCAGAGAAATTTCTTCTCAGAAAGAGTGCTTAGGCATTGGAAGGGGTTGCCCACCATTCCTCAGGGTGCTTAAGGAAAAGTTGGATGAGCTACTTAAGGACATGGTTTAGTGAGTAATATGGGTGGTAGGGGGATGGTTGGACTGGATGATCTTGGAGGTCTTCTCCAACTGTAATGATTCTATCCTGCCCTAGAAGGCATTGAAATCTGGATGATTCCCAAGGAAGCATGAAGTCGACAAAAGTCTGCAGTAACCATCAGTAAAGGCAGCAGGAGGACATAGAGACCTCAGGAAAAACCCCTGTACACTAAGACCTGCCCCTCCGCTGTGGATTGGGCTGGCACTGGAGCAGCTCTCCTTGGTCTTCAATTGGACACAGCCCAAGTCTCACCATAGACGAGCTTGTGCAGTGGTCCTCTGGCATCCTGAGCACAAGATCTTCTCTGTATCATTCACAAAACATTCTACATATCCATTTCAGTCTGTAGGAAAAAGGCCACCAGCACAGGACACATCAGTTGGTCTGCAGTGCAGGGACTCTACATCTGTCAGAGGAAGCTATGGTCCACTGCTAACGGGCTGAACCTGGCTCTGACCAGCAGCAAAGACACCGAGTAGAAAAACGTATCACGTGCCTAAACTTAATGCAAACAGAAGTGCACAATATCCCTGCTCAGAATGCATTTAAGGAGCCAGTGCATGTGCACGAGGTACTCCTGAAGCAGCTGCAGTCCAAACTTATACCACACCAGAGCACGGGCCACAGAGGACTTGGGTGGAAGAAAACAGTATGCTCGGAATGGCAGAAATCGTCCCACCCACTGTTCCCATGCCCCGCATCGCTTGTCTCCTTGGCTGTGTTTGGGACACAGAGAACCTGGTAAGTGGTACTGGGATGAAGAGGGAAGAGGAGCGGCTGAGATTTGAGATGAGAATTTGCATTCAGGCATCTGCTTTATCTGTACATTTGGATCTCTTGCCAAAACTTTGTGTTGATTTAAAATAAAATGGGTTTTTTACATAATTTCCCAGTTTGAGCCCGTTTGCCTGCAGCAAGAAGCAACTATTTCTTCATTGCCTCAGCTTTGCATTGACATGGCCCAAAGGTGAAAAGGTTATTTCATTAACCTATACACAAAGAGAAAGGGAGAAAAAGACTAAAAACGGCAATTCTGAAGTTGAAAGCACCATGTTAGCTTAAAGTATCACCCAAACTCAGGTGTTAATTCAAGACAGAGATGCAATCTAAGTTCTTCCTTCTTCCTTCCTTTCCTGGCCTTGAAGACCTATATAATGGAGCTTTATCTGTTTTATATTTAATTTTTCATTACATGTTACTATCTACTAAATATTCCAAGCCTTTTATTTTCTCCTGGATTCACTCTGGACATCTTTCAACTGCAAAGGAGAAAGGGGACACGATGGTTATTTAACTAAGTAATATGAAGAAACACAACCTTAATAGACACACAATAGTTTCAATTCCAGCATTTGATAAAATACATACACTAGACAGAAAAAATATCAGAAGGAAAAAATGAAAGATCTTGTGAATGTCACCCCACATTGTTTCTGTAGCCCAAAAGCAGCTTCCCCTCCACCTCCTCAGTCTCTATATTAGCACCCTTTCTCTCTGAGTCAAATCTCTTATGAACATACTCTGTATGAAAGTTAGGGAGGATTGCTTAGGAATTAACCAAGTAAGCAAACAGAGGAGATGTCGATAATCCCCATATGGTTGCTAGGCAACAGGTAACCAGAAAAATACTGAGAATGATGGAAATGGTAAATGTGTACAACATTCGCAAATGTTTAAATATTCCACATTTATCAGTGAAAAACAATTTATTAAAAGCATTTAATTTTCAAACTTTCAACAGGTGACAGGGAATGACACTGAAGTCCCATAGTCTCTTTTCCAAGTGAATAACAATCCTTGGACAGGGTACTCAAAATTCTGTTGTTTTACAGTTGGAAAAAAAATCATTATAAGTGATCAAGATGGCCCAATATTAATGTATAAAACCCAAAGGCCTACTTTTGGGTCTTTGCTCTATCTGAAACATGAGATGAGAAGTGTATCAGTGATCTTAACAAATGTGGTGTCAGCTATATAGGGCTTAAAAGCTTATTTTCAGGTTTAAAACAGCGGTTAAAGCTCCCTGTATGTTTCTCTTCTACCAAACCCTGAATATATTTAGATTTAATCCTATTGGCTGCTAACATTGACAAAAATATGAGGCAAAAGAACTCACATGAAGAACACTGATACTCAGGGTACTTATCACCGTGTATCTTCTTGACAGAAACAAGGAAAACAACGTTGTTAGGAATTAATTACACTGCATTCAAGTGAGGTGGGTAGACAGGTCACTAGGGAGAAGGTGATGCAAATACACCTTTTATTCTGGTGGTAACCCAGCCCAGTAAATTATTTTCCTGCTCAGGGCTCATAACTCTCTACCCTAGTGTGGAAAACACGATCGAATGTTCAGCGCAGCTGCCACCTATCTGATTTAATATTTATACATTAATAAAAAGAAACACAAAGTTTGAGCAGTGAATGGACTCCACAGAAGATTCATTACTTTGTAAGCCCATTAGCGTTCCTTACCCAGTGCCTGAAGTGCAGACTGAAATCCATTACAAATAATGATTGCACTCATGTTACAAAGAAAATATAGCCTTTAAATAGAAATGCTGCCATTGCCAAACAAACAAACAAATATTTTACCTGGGAAATTTGTACAATAATTCAATAACTGTAAATTTAATGCACATGCTAGAAGCAAAACAAACCAAAAGACCCCAAAGCTAATGAATATAAGATCTTGTGAACAGTACCAAGAAATCCTGCATATTTTAAGAATCCTGTAAAGTAAAAAAATTGTATATGCAAAAGATTTTTTTCAGTGCACATGGACCACTGGTCTATGTTTCTATTAAGATGTACATTTTAAAATTCAAATCATGTAATATTGCCATCCTGTTATTTGGCGAGTGCTGTAATAACAGCTATAGAACAAAAGTTATCCATAAAAACCCATTTTAGTTCAATTCAACATTTTCAAAACAACCCCAGTCTTAAAACAGGAAAGGCCCTTCAAATCCTGATTTTGACTATAAATGAACAAGGTTGTCCCTCAGATTGTGAACAATTTCAAGCCATTACTTTCCATTCTTCCATTTGCTTCTTCCATTCCAGCAACATGCTGGACATTACTACGCAGACCTGTGCACTGCACACTTATTTTCGATCTTGTGCTTTGTCAGGGTGGTTCTGATCCATGGCTGTGAAGAACAGGCAGATAGCGGCTGTGATGAACACATGCACTCCCTCATAAAGTAGTTTTGGTGAGAAGACACTCCATATGAAGAGGTGGTAACGCAGGCCAGTCACCAGAACAATGTAGATGGCCACTGGAATCGAGCGCATTAGAGCGTAGCAGAAACAACCGTGGCCCACTGCCGCTGAATTCCTGGTGACAAAAACAGAGAAGTTCATTCTCAGGCAAACTTAGTAAAGACATCCAAGTTCCACCACTCTTTGGCATTATTTCACATCACAAGGAATACTCACAGATCTCCACTTTGTGTTAGAAAGCTCATTATTGATGCAAGGATGCAACTAATGAAGTTTGTCTTTATCACCTCTATGTATCCTGTAAGCATAAGCATGTTAAGTGGAAGCTCAGCAACTGTCACCACAATACAGGCACCCAGTAGTTCACCTCAACTTGGAAGGTTTTGTGCTTTAATGTACTTTGTTCTAATGGTTAAAGTCTCCGTTAAGTGGTTTCAATACAGCTTCATCTCCTGCTAGCCTTCCAGTGCCTTTTTCCACAGAATCTAGATTGTATTAGGCAGAGAAGAAAGACTTCAGTATTCTTCACAAAGCTGCCTAGCGTGCACAAGGGATAATGGGGTGGAGTCTGCTCCCCTTGTAACAGGCACAAAACCTGCCAGAGGATGCTGCTGCCCACGGCTGGTAACATGGCACAGAGCAACATAAAAACTGTCGCACAGCTAGCTAACGTAACATTCTCCAGAGAACACCGTATTCCGAGGCTTACATGAGCAATGCATTGCACTCCTGTCACAGCAGCTTAGCTCAGCTGGGCCCACTGCTCTGCAAGAAAGGTCTGCCCCGTATCTAACCCACGTGGTCCAGATCTGCCACACTGAGGTATTCGGGTAGGTGACAGGAGTCAGATGAAAATGGAAGTGAAAGGGGTTTCTGCTTTTTGATGGCTCTCCCTCTCCTGAGGTGCCAGCTCACAGCAATGACACTGGGTTGGCATGCGTCCGCTTTCCCCAAGCCACATCTGCAGAGAGGAACTCACACTGGGCGCGGATGCTTACCTGTACAGACAAGTGGAAGGAATAAAGCTATTCCACTGAAATAATAAGCAGAACATTCTCCTCTCCCCATCAAAATATTTTACATCATCCGTTCCCAAAAGAACACATCGACAAAAAGCAGAAATTATTTACACTGAAATTCTGATCTGGGAATCTGTTCCGCTCCTCCTGGTTTTTAATTCTGATCTTATTCCAAGTAATAAAAATTTAAGATGACTAGCACTTCTGTGAGATGTAAATTAGTCACTTATGACTAAGTAAGCTACAGAATGCAGTATTTTACATAAGCCATTAAACTTATTATTTTAAAATCAAAATAATTAGGATACAGTCCTGTTTTCCAGCAAAGTCAAAAGCAAAATTCCCAAAGCTTTCAGTGGAAGGAAGAGCAGGTCATGAAAGCAGAGTTGAAAAATAGCCAAGAACAGCAGGTGTGAATGACTACAAAACATACATATAGTTCACCAAAAAAAAAAAAAAAATTTTCTCCTCTGCTTAGCCAAGGAAACTGTGACTTGGGACTGAACTAGGCTGCTCCCTGCTTCTGCATAACTATCTTAGTCTTCAGTGAGCTTGTGTAAATATCCAGCTTTATGTTTAATAACTGATTTTGTTGACAAGGATTAAACAAACCGCAGCTCACTCAGTTTTAGCTGTTTTCATGCCGATACGACTAAAAACAGTATTTGTAGTAGTTAGATGATACAACTGAATAAACACAGGAAATGGGTTTTGAGTCAGATAGGCAAACAGGCAATTTTAAAACATTTTTCTCAAGTAAAAAAATGTACTTGATAGACCAGCCATGTGAAGGCTATCAGTGGTTGGGGATATCACATTTATTAAGTTCAATGAGAAGATTTGCAGGGAAGTTCTAAAAGACGTAAGTGGAAGGGTCTACGAGCTTAAAACACCCAAGTCTTTCAAGAGCTCTGCATTTTCAATTTACATTTAATTTCGTATCTTTTTCCCCTAGCTTGTGCTCTCCTAACAATACAGTTAGTACCCTATTGTAAGAAGGCTCCTCATCACAACTCAGTGGTGTTAAAATTTTAAAAATGGCTTCTTTTTTAATTATGAACAAACTGGCTAGAAGATAATTTTTAATTTAATCTCTGTGTGTTCACTTCTTTGGCTCAAAAATTAGGCAGACATAATATTTTAGATACATTTTATACTGGAATGAGAGCACACAGTAATCTTTACTATTAACACTTAAATTCTGCATTTTCATATTATAATGACTAGGAAAGAAATCCCAAGTCAACACTTAAATGGGAAAATTCTTTCTGTATCCTGATATACTACTGATAATGAACTGGTTTCTGCCTATGTTATGCCTTGACTTCCGAAAGGTCTCAGCACTCGCTCCATCTCTGAACAAAACATAGACACCTACCTGCAGAAGAAAATCTTGGGCAGTTTCACAGTATAATGCAGCAGTGCAATTCAGAGAAGGCAACAGAAGCACACTGTATGCACAAAGTTAAACTATTAGTGGGGTTCAATAGAAGGATAGTTCACTTTGTTTTAGAGCTGGTACAAGAGTCCACACGCGTGTTGTTGCAGGAAACAGCACTGGAATGTCTGAGCACAAGCAGTTAGACCTACTCTGATGCTAAGGCAATGGCTTAGTTCTTTGAACACAGCACCAATACTTCTTCTTGCTTCTGCCAAGCACTCAGTTTGCTGAACAGCTAAGAATAATGACTTTGTGTTCTCCTCCTGCTCATTCTGCACATAGAAAGTGACCACAGGGTACAGAGCTTTGCCAGTCCACAAGGAATGCAGTAATCCAGGCACTTCAGCTGGTTCCCAGGAGAGCACAGAAAGCTGTCTGTGACATGCTACTCATGTATTCCACCACTTGTGAGCTAGATCAGCTGGCAGTGAATAACCCTGCAACTTCTCAGTGCTGTTTCAGTGGAAACAACAGAAGACTACGGGACACATGCAAAGCACCAACATCTAACTACTCCATACTGAACTGTCCATGCAGCAGTTAATGCCTTTTCTTATTTAAGGAAGAAGAGGATAGAGGCATGTGAACTGTACGTACTACCTCCATGTTCTGACAGAACCAGACCAATATTAAGGCCTCAGCATAACGCAGGAGTTAAAAAATTAAGTACCCAGCCTCTAATACTGAACTCATTTATCAAATTAGCTTCTGGGGACTTTAATGAGAAATCCAAATGTGTAAAAGATGACACAGCATATCCAAACTTCATGTGGGATTGATGCTGAAGATCGCTAGATCCAGAAAAAAGAATTACTTTGGAGAGTTTTAAAGCGAAGAACACTGCTGATTTGCATCATGGTACACGCCGTACATAGACTGCAAACATTAGGTATAGTCTAGAGCACACAGTGGCTTTCAACAAAAATCCTGTCTTTCAGTTGAATATTTAACATGTAGAAAAATATGGCCATGAAATTGCGCTATTGATAGGTTTTTGGCTTCTTTGGATCCCCTAAATCCTAACTGCCAATGGTTTGTCAACACATATTTCATCTCTGAATCCACCTCTAAGGTGCTGTTAAAATGGATAATGCAAGATATGTAAAAAGAAAAAAATATGATGCCAAAAACATGAAAGAAAGCTAACTTTTTTCTTGTGAAAGCACGTCTCCATGTTATAAAGCATACTTGGCAGATGGTGGCACAAGTTTTGTAGTACAAAAATCAAAGGAAAAAGCCTCTACAGACAGCCCTACAAATAATTTCTCAAGCAACTTTAAAATACAATACTTCACATTGTTCCAACCCTTGTTCTAACCCACCGCATTAAATAAACATTTTAGAAACATGCAAGCACATGAGTGGGGAATACGCCAGGATTGTCTTTTTTCTGGGACTGGGGGAGGGCTCATCCCTGGAGCGTTTCAGTATGAAATGTGCTGAATCATCTCAAAATTTATCCTCCAGCATTTCTGCCCTTCCAGCTCCTCTTTTCTACCTAAATATCACTACTTAAATTACCTCTTATTCAGGACACTGAATTTGCATATCTGAGGGCAATTTGTACTGTATTAATATTTTTTACCATATTAGTGGCACTTTTCTTACTAGGTTTTCTGCAGTTTCATTTTGTAAAGAACTTCCTGTTTAGTGCTGCCTGAAAAACAGTTGTCTCTTTATTAACCTGTCCTGTGTGTATTAATATAAGGTTGCAGTGAGAAACAAGATCTTATTTCACCATGTCTGTCTGTGAAATCTTAGGGTATCTGCAATCTGTAAGAAATTCCTCCAATCTAGGCAAATATCAATTAGTTTAGCAGCAAGAACAAATTTTCCATGTTTTTCCTACATGCCCTACCTAGTATAATTATACCTAGTGTAATTCTTAAAGTGTTGTCTGAGATTACAGCATACAACACTGCACTATCACTGAAAAAAACTTTGTATTTTTAGCAGATCCAAGGAAACCACGAGTCTTTTGGAAATTACCATGATCTGCTCTGGTACGGGCAGACTATTAACCAGGACACCTTTAAATCTATAGAGTCACAATTTTTGATGCCAAACCCTATCAATGGGCAGATGTTGAAAAGCGCAGCTGCAGGCTGAAAGGGTTATCAGGTATATTCTACAATCATGGATATTGTACATCCTCCTTCCCAGGAAGAAAGCTGGAGAAGCTACAATCACCTGGTCAAGACCAAGCATCTATGACATGGTGGACTGAGGTTATGTATGGGCTGTAGTTATAGGGTTCAGCAGGTTCTTATAAAAAATTATTTCTAGAAGGCTATTAAGACCTGAAACTTCAATTCTCTTCATTTCAGCATCAAGAGCAAGAAAACCAGGATCATAGCAACAGTTTTTCCCTGTTTTCACTGCTGGCATCATCAGTTGTGCTGGGAGCTTTCTGTCAGAAAGAGGAGCAGTGTCAGTCACCCAGCAGAGGTAACTGCTCACTGGCATCCTCTACTTTCTAAGCTGCTTAAAACAGAGCTTTATCTAAGACACAGGGCATATATCAAGTAAGTTTCAGATTCCTTTTCATCTTATTTACATCAGGCTTGGTCTCTGAGAATAGTCCCAGAGGAACTCCTAAACCAGATACCTAACAAAGGTTTGTATTAGATAGGAAGTAGAAATCTGATCACGCCGGCATTGAGCCAGAAGGTCTGAACGGCCACTGAATGGCTGCTATCATCATTTAACTGCTAGGGCAAGAAATCAAGTGTACCTTCAGAAATGCTCCAAAACATTTTGGCAACCTAACTGGAAAGATGTCCACTAGATCCAATTCATCCCCTGAACATACTCATTTCCTTAAACACTGATCCTGTGGCAATCAACTTCCAAAGGACCAGAAACTCTCTGCTTTTCAGCTTCACTTGATCAGTCCACACCTTCCCTTACAGAGAAAACACTTCACAAGCTCAAACACCCATGTCTATTTCAGGATTGCAGGCAGAGATGCTAAACTGCACTCCAGGCAACATGGCCATGTAATCTTTAGACTTCTCCACCACAGAGGAGGTACAATTTTTCAGTAGGAACCTTTGACTCAAGAAACTGGCTTCCTCCATATAAACTATAATGGCACTTGAGGAGTTTCAGCCATTCTTCAAAGATAGGATTTGCATTAAATCCAGTCTGCTTGGTATATTTTTCCATACTGCTTCTGTGGCAGGCTGTAATGGTATATATGCAGGGACTGTTCCTGCCTGTATCACTGACTCAAGATCTCCCATAAGGCTCTGTTCAGGTTTAATCCTTAGCACACCTTACTCTGTTCAGTTCCAAGAAAACAAAAAAAAGTCAAATCAGTCTATTCCTGTTGACAGGCTCAGACTTTAAAGCAAAAGGATATAACAAATCATTAAAATTTCTAACAAGCAAAACACAAATCCTAATTATTTCAAAGCCCAGCATTAGTCAATTTTCTGTAAGTATTCTTCCAAAATCCACTTAGCACTTCTGAAGACTTCCGGTAGAAAAAAGCCTGAAGCATTTAATATCTGTATCACACATGCAGGGAGTGACAAGGAAGCTTATAGTTTGATTTTCTGTTAATGTGCATCTACAGGCTTTCCTGCCCACCTTGGTAAACAAACAGCCCTTTGTTATCTTAGCTAAAGGTATAAAGAAAAATTGCATTCAGTGATTGCTCTGGTCTTTAAAAGGACTGTTACGGTGTTATTTAACTAAATTCAAACTTACCAGTTTAGAATATCCCAGTCTAACAGGACATGTGAACAGTGTCACAAGGCATTTCTAAAGAGGTGAGGTACATATTATTTAAGTAATGGGTAGGAAATTATTTAACCATTGGTAGGACGCTTCCCAACAAGACCACACTCAGCAGGAGGGGATGAACGGCTTTTACTCATGCTGGCAGTGTGTCACAGGTAGGTTCCCCAGGGACTGACAGGGGAAGTGGACCCTAATCTGCTCAATATCAATCAATGGTCTGGATGGTAAGACCGAAAGCATCCTCGCTAAGTTTGCTGACAATACTAAACTGAGTTGCGAGGGGGACATGTCAGAAGGGAAAGCCCTGGATGGGCTGGAAGAGTTGGGCTAGCAAGAACTTCATGAATTTGTACACAGACAAATGTGAAGTCCTGCACCTGGGGCAGAATTACCAAAGGTCTGTAACAGGCTAGAATCTATGAGGCTGGGGAGCAGCCTTGCTGAAAGGAAGCTGGGGGTGCTGGTGGACAACTAGCTGAACATGAGTCAGCAGAGTGCTGCTGCAGCAACAAAGGTGAATCACGTCCTGGGCTGCATCTGCGGGGACATTACTAGCAGAGATAGAGATGTGATCATCCCACTCTTCTCAGTGCTTGTCAGGTCACACCTTGAGCACTGTGTTCCAGTCCCCACATTTCCAAATGATGCAGACAGACTGGAGAGGGTTCAGAGGAGGGCTGACATAATCAAAGGGCTAGAGAGCCCATCCTACAATGTAAGACTGTAGGAATTTGATCTCTTCTCCCTGGAGAAGGTCCAGGGACACCTAATCACCATATTCCAGTACTTAAAAGGTGGTTACAAAAAAGACAGAGGTGCTCTCTTCACCAGGTACATGGGGAAGACAAGCGGCTATAGGTAGAAGGTACACTGGGAGAGGTTTCATCTCAGAATAAGAAAAAAATCTTTTACAGTGAAAAAAACTCATCACTGGAACAATCTTCCCAGGGTAGAGCACCCATCTATGGAGAATTTCAAGATCTGACTGGATAGGATGCTAGATGATTTCACTGAGACTCCCCTTCTCATGAAAGGGAATGATGATCTTTTGAGGTCACTTCCAACCCGGGCTTTTCAATGGCTCTGTGAAGCAGTGCTCACTCTTTTGCACTGAGAGCAGTCATTTTTTTCTTGTATTTTTCCATTACAGTAACTATTTTTAAACTTGTGACTTAACTAAAGTAACAGTTCTCTCCTCAAATTACTCCTGCCACCCCAATAACATACACATTTGAGAAGAACTTGTGCACTTCAAGAAAAGGTGTGAGAAAAGAAGACAGAAAAATCCTGGATAAATGCAGAAGGACAGTACCCTATGTACAGTCCTATACACAGCTACCAAAACCAAGCTGTCAGCTTACGTTGGCCACAGAACAGAGAAGGACAAAAAATTAATGGTGAAAAAGGAAAAAGCCCTGCAAGTAAGAACAGTAAAACATGGCCATTAACAACAAAGAGTACCAGCTACCTCTAGAAACATTTCTACAATAAAGCAGTACGTAAGAAAAAGTCTACAAATATGGTCCTCACTTTCCAGAAGTATCCCTCTGAATGGCCCTGCTCCTGCTTGAGCAGCAATATAAACCACCAAGAATCCAACATCATTATGGAGCCCTTACTAACTGTAGAGAAGAAATAAAGTTGGCACTGTGCTTCAATCTGAAAATTTCTGTTGCAGAATTAAAAGAATTTGCAAGCAAAATGGATTACAGTGGGATCTGTAAACCCATATCCTAGGATCTCCACAATGAGTGAGACAATGCTAACACCATAAAGCACAAAATGAATAGTAAAAAAAAAAAAAGGTTTTGCTTTGTCAAGGAATTAATACCAATTTGATTTTTCAGGAAGATATGTGGTATACTAGCTGCAGACTCTCTTCCTCACTGGACTCTAGCTGAAGAGGATGCAGAAAAATCAGTGCAAGATTTTTTCATCCCATAGCTTTTGTGATATTGTAATGCTAATCTTAGCTCTGACACAGAAAATGTAAAGTAAACAGACAGGGCACAACTATCAGAAGCTTGCAGATGTTACTTTGCAGTTTGAGTATGTTCAGTGGCCAAGGAACCTTAAAAAGACAGCTCTGAGGAAAATGTGAACATCACCTGTTGGATAGAGAGGACAGAGAGAAAAGAAAGGAGAAAGAATGAGGGTAATAGCAAGGGAAAGGGAGAGATTGAGAGCAAAAAAGGGAACAAGAGAAGAGCAGACAGCTGAGGGTGCAGGAGGGGAGAGGAGAGGGAGGAGGCAGAAGTGTGAGGTAGAAAATAAGCAGAAGTAAGAGAAAGGGAGTGTGAGTGATGAGACAGAGTGTGAGTACAGGGAACAAGCAGGACAAAAGAGGGGGAGAGAGAGAAGAGCAGAGACAGGAAGAGGAGGAACACAGCAGCAGAAAAAGGGAGAGATGGAGACGAAAGCACATGGGAAGAGGAAAAGAGAGACAGGGAGAGACATAAGGAGAGAAACAGAGAGCAAGAGAGAGAAAGGAAGGGTAAGAGCAAAAACCAGACATGGACAGCATCTCAGTTTTGCGTAGCTGTGCTGCCGAGATGGCTTCTGCAAGCAGCAGCTAGATGTTCTCTGCAGGCCACAGAGAGTAAATATCAGCCAATTCAAGGCCAGAGTTGCTGCTGCCAACCAGTGATGGTTACACGGCCTCTGGGAATCACATTTAGGAGAAAAAAAAATGCAGGCAGCTGCATTTTGCCACCAGAGAAGGGAGTGAGAAGATGTAACAAGCTGCACAGACACCTCGGCCAGGGAAGAAGGAGGAGATGGGGGGGAAGAATGAGGCACTC
>VZTU01007892.1:6107-47566 GCA_013400835.1 Zapornia atra
GGGGGTTAGTCTCTGGTTGCTTTGCTTTTGTCTATCTATCAATCACCCGGGGTCCTGTAAATGGAGTAAACACAGCTGAGGAGAGGGAGATACTTAACAACCTCTCTCCCAAACCCTCACCCTCTGACATTGCCCTCCTCTCCTCCATTACACTTCATTTTATTATAGACTCCAAAAAGCTTGGCCAGAAAGAGAAACGGCAGCCAGACTTTTTATTTATTTATTTATTTATATTATGCCAAAATACTTTTTATTTTAACCTTTTCCTTCCCAGAGGGCTCACTGTAATCCTTAGAATGGTTCTGCCAGCCAGGCTTTCCTTCCTTATTTTAGCACCGTGGGGTTAGAGCACCTTTATGGGCTCTGAATGCTGCTCACTCTCCATCCTGAGTTGGAGGATATCGTATTTCTTAAAGATTGCAATTGCATAATTAACAGTCTTGTAGGTGAATAATGCTGTAAGAATTCAAAGCCCTTTCAGTAACTTTTCAGAATACTTTTTAGCTGCATTTTTTGGCTGGACAGTTGAGACCAGTCCCTTTCCCTTTGATGTTTGGGTGCCTTTAAACAAAGGTTGAGCTGGAAGTGCAGCAGCAGGATGTTTACATTCAAATACAGTGTCTTAATGTAAATGAAGGGTAAAGAAATAGGAGTGATGTTTCTGAGACCTCAGGGTTGGGCTCAGCCTGGCGAATGCCCCCTGAACCAAGATGTGTGAAGGAAAAGGCTGGGGAGGCTTCTGTAATGTGTTTAACAGAGCACAGAGTAGGATATAGCACAAACATTTAATAAAGGAATCACCAGCACTGCATGGACCTGACTGAACAGGTGGAATCATTCCTCTGGATCCGATCCCAGAAGGTTTTTATGATGATTCTTTTAAAATGTGGCCATGTTCCCATGTTCTTCCTGAGTAGAGTTGATCCTGGCTTCCAGGAATGGGACTGTAATGTCATTGCAGGGTGCCTACCAGTAGGTCTTCCTTTTAGTCGTATGATGCCATGCACTAATGTCTTGTAGTCATGAAGGTTGTTGTAGCTAAACAAGTTGTCCAGTCTTAGTTTTCTTCTCAACAGAAAGTGTGTGTGTGTTTGAGGAAAGCAACAACAGATCCCACCCTGTACCCCTCTCCTGCCTTTTTTCCCTGCAAGAGCAAAGGTGGGATGAGTTCTCCAGGGTGGTCTGTTAGACTGCTAATAAAGCTGGCTTTAATTCTTCCCACCACTCTTCCCTATCATGGCAAAATTCTTCATTTTTTTCCTAACCAGAAATTTTCTCCCTAAAACTCAGGTTGTTTTCTGGTTGTAAAGATCTCAGGGGCATTACTGGGGGGAGCGATGCAAGGAGCAATATCATGAGAAAAAAAGGGCTTGAAGGATGGGCTCAGAAAAAAGGTTGTTGCTGAAATGTCAGAGCCTGTGTCACAGAAGGAGAAGGAAAAACTTAGTGGCTCATCTAGATAAGCTCAATCAAGGGTTTTGCATTGCAGTTATTGTTGCTGTGACTGGATTTATGGTTAAACCACAGAATGGGACTCCCATCTCCTGAGCTTCATTTTCCTTCAGAGGTGCAGTTCTGACCTTGGAGCACTTCTCCTGTCTGTACGTCTCACTCCTTCCTTGTCTGTGAAATACAGATAACCTAAGCACACCTCTCCTTCAGAGTGGGCAGCAGAGGAACAGCATTTCCATGTACATGAGGTCCTTGTAGTACATAGCAGCAGGTATTTAAAAAGGGCCTAAATAAACACTCAGGTCTTAAAAGTTCATGGACAGAGGAGCTTTTAATGCAATACCCAAGGTGTAGGCACATGGGGATGTCTGTGACCACCCATTTTATCCTCTGATTCTGTGTTTAACTACAGTTTACAGAGGCTGAATGATCCCTGAAAATCAAGTGGCAGCAGAGACAGTCACAAAAAAGGGTCAGCAAGAACCTTTAAGTCCAAAGCAGTGATGGGCCCTGGATTATTCAAATCATTACCCTGAAGCTTGAAAAGGAAAATTTGAGGGCTTTGTGAAAATTCTGAGTAATTCCCCACAATGGCTGCAGTGCTGGAGGGGAATGAAAGGGCTGGTTGGGGGAAGGGAGCAGGTTTGCATTCTGTAGGGCTATGAAGACAGTTTCCTTGCATCCTTCTCAGCTCAGTCCTTGCTCGGTACCCTCTGCGGTTAGATTATTCCTTGCAGATAGCAATCAACTGGAAGGAAGTGTGTGTCTAATTTGCATGAGATTATTTAAAACAAAAAAAAAGGTCTGCATTAGTCAGGGTGATGGTAAACAACGCAAAGAGATGCCTTTTATAATATAGCCGTGGCTCAGCTTTCAAAGCCAAATATAATTCACTTACAATTGGCAGTTTCCTTTATTGTTCCTTTTAACCTTTTGCATTCTGCTTGGTCTTGATCTTGCTGAAACTCCAGGAGGACTGAAATGTTTGTTTTACAAAGTGTTAAGGAAGCTGATTTAGAGCAATTCTTCCATTCAACTGAGGTGATTTTCTTGACATACCTATTGGAGACGTCTATTAGACATGAAGTGCCAGTTTTCATGGCACTGCTGTTGCATCCAGGGGAAGTGGTGTTATTTTGGGGTTATCAAGTTCCTGCTGGATTAGAACAATGAATGGACCGTGGGGACTTTTCTCTCTAATGCAGTGGTAGAAGGACTGTGATAAAATAAAGCAAGGGGAGATGGTGGGACAAATGACACCTTGATCTAGTTTAGAAGGACCCACTTCTGTGTAATGAACAGATCCAGGTTGAATAGTTTGGGGCATGGCAGATTTACATGGTGTGCATACATGTGTGTACATGGTGAACCTGAAAAAGCCTGCTGTCCAAAGGGAGTTTGGATTAAGTAGTTATAATTACCTGAGGATGGTCTTAGAATTATCTTGCAGAGAGCATGGTGAGGGGCTGGAACAGGCTGCCCAGAGAGGGGGTGGGTGCCCCGTCCCTGGGGGTGTTCAAGGCCAGGTTGGATGAGGCCCTGGGCAACCTTGTGTAGCTCCAGGCCTGGAGGTTGGTGGCCCTGCCTGTGGCAGGGGGTTGGAGCTCTGTGATCCTTGGGGTCCCTTCCAACCCAGACCAGTCTGGGATTCTATGAATTGTACATTTTTGGTAGTGTGTCTGTGAGAGATGACAGCCGTGAAGACAGGCGTATTGCTGAGTCCACAGAAAACTGGTTGCAGTGCAGATCTACTCCATATATATGCTTAAGGAGTCAGCTCTGGGTAATTATTCCCTTGGAGGCCGAGATGACAGGACCTTAAAAACATCTTGTTCAGGTGAATAAAAAGGAGGTGTTCCAAGGTGATGGCACTCCCAGTCTTCTCCTCTGATAATTAAGAAGGGATGTAGTTGTGATGTTCTTTTGTATAATGCCCCTAGTACCATGAACAAGACCACTTCACAAGGCAGCAGAATAGCCCAGGGAAGTAATAACAATTTTAATTTGCACCACTTTACACAGGATCCAAACCAGGAACTCAAAATGTGAACGGTTTCCCATCATCCTGTCTTTCACATCAGCTTTTCTTCACAATGTGGCAGGGTTTTAATGGAAACAGTGACACTTGAGTATCCCTTGGCAAGACCAAAATGGTCCTAGAAGTGCATTTCATCTACAAAAGATTTAGGGTTTTTTTTTCCTCAGATGGGATGAGAATGGAAGGGGCAGTGTGGTTAGGACTGGGTTTTTTTGAACGAAGTAAGGATCCTCCATAACTTCTACATTTCTGAGTGTTAAATATTATCGCATTTACTCTATTTGCATGGAAATAGAACAAAATGCCTTATTCTGGTGGGAACCACGTTTGCAGCCAGTGGCTAATATTGCCTTCATCTTTAGGAAATTCCATAGCTGCTGGTGATCTGCAGTGTTGGCATCTGTTTAAGCTCTCTTCTGCATTGGATAATTAAGAACTGGTTAAAACAGTTTCATTCTGATTAGGACTTTGCTTTTTAGCAAGGATTAGATACCATAAATATTGCTTTTGTGACCAGAACAGTGGGCTGAGTTGTGTTCATGTGCCTTTTATTGCTCTCTATGCAAGTCTTAGTCCCTTACTGTTTGAGACGTGTTGAATACAGGGAAAGGGGGGACTTTGTCAGGGATGGGAACTTCAGGCTTCTGATGATGTTTCTGGTAACAACAATGTTCTGCTACGTTAGAGAACTCACCTTCTCCGTGCATCAGTACCTGCGTGGTAGTGTAGATGTATTAGTACCTTACGTACTCACAGGGAGGGAGTGAGGATCTGTTCATAATGCTGCCTGAATGCCAGGAGCACAGTGTTAGTGCTTTCTGATGCTAAATAACAGTTCTGAGACAGGCTGGGGTATTTCTGGTGATGTTGTTTGTGCTACAGATTGTTCTGGCCAGACCCCCAGTGTGCAGTGAAGTTCAAGGTCCTGAAAAAAACTTCTCAAAACTTCATTAATATGCCCAGAAGCCTGTCTTCCTTCTATACTTTATCTCCCTGTAACATGAAAGAGCTGAGGGTTTTAAAGGATCGAGTTCAGGAATTTCACCTGCCAGCAATAGTTGGTGGCATCGCCTTGGGGTGGAGGTGATGGAGAGAAAGCATACCCCATTTTTTCTCCCACATTCATAATATTGTGCTCAGTCCCTGCACCAACCATGTGAGAATCAAGTGCTCTGTCTGTCCTCTTCAAAACCTCTCTCCTTACATCTGTATTCTCTCTTTCTGACTGCCTTTGCATACGTGCTGTGTGTACAGTGAAAGGTCCTGGATCACTTCTCATGCTCCTCGTAGCAGGGACACTGCTGTTCTCTCTGCCTCTGTGCAGAGACTAACATGACAAATAACCCCCAGCTTCCAGCCCCACATCGTGGCTGCCATGTGAGGGACAAACTCTTTTTCTAGGGGATGTTTTCTCCTGTTGACAGAAGTAACCCAGCTGTGCTTCCTTCTCCACAGATGCTGGTCATCGTGAATCCTTTAGCTGCTTTCCTTCTCCCACCTTGTTGGCCAAATCCTTTCCATATGTTGTGGCCAGTTACAGATGGTCACCCTGGCATTTCCCCATGGCAGGAGTGACTACACCAGCATGTACCACGTGTGCAGCATTACTACAGCTCCCTGTGAAATAAACCCCAGGCTGCCCTGGGGCAATCTAATCATGCAGCAATAGGCTGGGGCAACGCTAAGCTGAAAGTTTGGGCTTGGCCTTGTTTTGATCTGTTTTGTTATAGTTTTATTTCCTCCTTACATTCTGTGTCCCATTCATACTAATCACAGTCAGTCCTGATTTTTTCTTTTTATTTCTGCATTTGTCATAAAATAAAGCAAATTATTCCCGTCTTCGGAAACGATCTAGACTAATTAGTCGTCTAACCCAATAATTAGTTTTTTGTTTCCCTGTCTGTTTTCATGCATTATTGTTAGTTTTTTCCCCTCTTTTTTTTTTTTACACCATTACAGATTAAAATGAGCCACATTTGCAGTTGATGGTATCTTTTTTTCGGGGGAAGAATGGAGAATTGCAATAGAAAGCTACTTCAAAAGCAGCAATAAACTCAAGGATAAATTAAGGAAATTGAATGAGCCACATTTGGAAGCAGCGTTGAGGCTAATACTCTGTCGCTTAAGGTTAAATTGCAACAGAGAAAGAGAGAGGGAGACATTCCAGTGAATCCAAAACTGGGGAGGCATTACTGCTCAAGTCAGTGCCAAAATTCTTTGCAGCTTGAAAGGGTTCTGCCTGGCTTGAGAATTTAATTATGCGTGCATCAAGTGGGTAAAGGTGCTAAACTGATTTCATTTCCTCTGCTCCCCCAGGCCTGACAGATGAAGAAATAGACCTGGCGTTCCAGCAGTCGGGCACCAGCACGGATGAGCCACAGTCCCCAGGTCCTTCCACACAGCTGGTGCCAGCTCAGCCCTCTCACCCTGTGCTGTATAGTAAGTAACACTTGGAAAAACATCTGGTCCTGTTGCTTTCTGCAGTGATCTCTGCAGCAACTTCCCAGGTTTCTGTGCCAGATCCTAGATTCCAGTGAACTCATACCATACCTTTTGTCAGAATTGGACACCAAATGTTACTTTGACTGCACTTCACAGCTGTTGATGCTGACAAGATCATACCACACAAGGAAAATGAGATACAAATGATCATCGTCTGCAGACACACACCATACATACTGGCTGGTGGCATGTCTTGACCTGGAGGTGTATAGTCAATACAAATTAGATTCTGACCCACTGTAAGGACTTGAAAAAAGCATTTAGTCAACATAGGACTCAGTCATCCTTCTGAAAGTTAAGGTCATGCTTCCCTTCATCAGGAGGCTCTTCTAATATATTAATGTTAATATATGATAGAGCTGCTAGATTCTTGGATAGAAGGTGCTGTAAAAGTGCCACACAGTATTACATCTTTGCTTACTGCAAGAGTGGACTCTGTGCAGGAAACAGGTGAGCATCCTCACAGGGCTTTGTGTTTTCTTAACTAGTCAGGCAACTGATCATAGAAACATAGAATATCTTGAGGGGGAAGGGACATGTAAGGATCATGCAGCCCCAACTCCCTGCTCCTCACGGGACCACCTAAACCTAAATGACGTGACTAAGAGCATCATCCAGACACTCCCTGAAGCCTAGCATTTAAAGCCTTGAAAGAGTTGTGCTTTCAGCATGAACAGCATGTTGAAATACAAGGTCTTCAGGACTTTGTGGCTTCCTATGTGTGAGCTTAGGTCTGGCACTGTGGACTCCCAGTGTGAATGAGTTTCAAGAGCGCTGTCAGGTCACAAATAACAAACAGTTAATAAGGATCCTTTATTTTAACAAGCTTTCTCTCTTCAATCTCAAATAATCTGAGGGGTGACAACAGAAATGCTGTGCAGACTGTGAGGGTGTGACTGTATGATTTTGTGTACAAAGTACACTCTCCAAGAATTTTTAAAGTCCCAACATAATCTGTGTAGACTCCAAATTTACATATATATTTGCATTTTAAAACAAACCTCGCAAAAAAGTATCTAAGCTCCAAACAATAAAAAGCAAAGTGCACACCATTAAAAATCCATCAAAAGAAGCTGTTCAGCTCACATTTGTGCCTGGCAGTTTGAAAATCACTTCACTTACCTGCCAAGTATTAAGAATAGGATTCTGATGCTGCTCCTGAACAGCTCTGGGTCATGCAGGAACTGATCTTACAGTGCACTGAGGGTTGTGTTTATTAGTTTATGATGTAGCTTTGCTGTTGCTAGAGAGGATACTGGACTTGCTTTCTGGGTTGTTAAATATTCTGACTTGACACAATTTGGGAAGAAAAACATTATTATAATGGAGTTGGGCTCCAGATTGGAATATTTCTGATGGCTGTATTGGGTGTGCTGGGGAACTCCAGGACTGCGTTCTGCCTCCTGGGCTAAAACCTGTCTGTTGTAGTTCACTGAAAATGCTAGAAAAGCAAAATCTGCTCTCTTGCTGAAGAAACAGTGCCAGATCTCTCTTAGTGCTATCAGTTGTTCATTCAGCTAACCCGTATCCCAACCCAGCATTGGAAGAGTTATTCTTCCCTTATTTCAATAAGAAACCAGATGAGGTTCAACAAAAGCAAGTGTGGAGTCGTGCACCTGGGAAGGAATAACTGCTGGAATCAGGACAGGCTGGGGGTGACCTGATGGAGAGGAGCTCTGTGGAGAAGGGCCTGGGGGTCCTGGTAGATGACAGGGTGGCCATGAGCCAGCAGTGTGCCCTGGGGGCTGAGAGAGACAATGGGATCCTGGGGGCATCAAGAGGAGTGTGGGCAGCAGGTCACAGGAGGGGATCCTCCCCCTCTGCTCTGCCCTGGGCAGGCCCCACCTGGAGTGTTGTGTCCAGTGCTGGGCTCCCTGGGATCAAACAGCCAGGGATCTCCTGGAGAGAGTCCAGAGGAGCTATGGAGATGATGAAGGGCCTGGAGCATCTCCCCTGGGAGGAAAGGCTGAGGGAGCTGGGGCTGTTCAGCCTGGAGAGAAGAAGACTCAGGGGGGACCTGATTAATGGTTATCAATATCTGAAGGGTGGGATGCAGAGGAAATGGCCAGCCCCTTCTCAGTGTCTGTGGGGACAGGACAAGGGGCAATGGCTGCAAGTCAGAGCAGAGGAAGTTCCACGCCAACCTGGGGCAGAACTTTTCCCCAGTGAGGGTGCCAGAGCCCTGGGACAGGCTGCCCAGGGGGTGTGGAGTCTCCATCTCTGGAGAGATTCCAGCCCCGTCTGGACGCCGCCCTGTGCAATATGAGCTGGGGAGCTGCTTTGGCAGGGGGTTGCACCCCAGGAGCTCTCCAGGGCCCTTCCAACCCCTGGGATTCTGGGATTCATAGTGTTCCACTAATACAAGTTGAGCAGGAACGAAGTACACCATTCAAACTGGCACACGCTGTTGTTGTTGTTAACCCTTGCAGCTTTAGATTTGTTGTGGGGTGGTTTTTTTTCCTTTTACTATTTTGGCTTTCCTCAAAGCACCAGCTCCATTTTCTTGGGAGGAGAATCCCTTGGCAGTTCATCTTAAGAATCTTCACTGATATTTAAACATCAAAATGGCCCCAGAACCAGCTTCAAAGAGAAGTCTGAAAGTATCATTCTGTAATGCTCAGAAACTGAAGGTGAAGAAAAATCCCATGGAAGAAAAGCTTTTGTAGAGGGTCTGGTTGTAAACTGGTGCTCCAGCTTCATGACCTGTTCTCTGCTTTTAAAGTGATTTAAACCGAAAGCTCCTGCCTGTGAGCCAGTCCTCTTCAGCAACCCCCAAAATTCAGGAATCACAGAATCCTTAAGGCTGGAAAAGACCTCCAAGACCATCCAGTCCAACCATCCCCTTACCACCTCTATTACTCACTAAGCCACGTCCCTAAGTCCCTCATCCAATCTTTCCTTGCACTCCCTGAGGGACGGTGACCCCCCCCATCTCCCTGCGCAGCCCGTTCCGATGCCCAGCTGCTCTTTCAGAGGAGAAATGTCTCCTCATTCCTAACCTGACCCTCCCCTGGGACAACTCCCAGCCATTCCCTCTCATCCTGTCACTGGTTATCTGCAAGAAGAGGCTGAACCCAGCTCACCACACCCTCCTTCCAGGGAGTTGGAGAGAGCAAGAAGGTCTCCCCTCAGCCTTCTCTTCTCCAGGCTGGACACCCCCATCTCCCTCAGCCTCTCCTCATCGAACTTCTGTCCCAGCCCCTTCCCCAGCCTGGTCACCCATCTCTGGACTCGCTCCAGCACCTCAAGGTCTCTCCTGCAGTGAGGAGCCCAGAACTGAACACAGGATTTGAGGTGTGGCCTCACCAGAGCTGAGCATGGAGGGATGATCACCTCCCTGGTCCTGCTGGTTGTGCTGGTCCTGCATCCTGACACTGGTCAGGATGCTGCTGGCCTTCTTGGCCACCCAGGCACACTGCTGGTCATGTTCAGGCGTGTGTCAACTAACATCCCCACGTCCTTTTCCTCTGTGCAGCTCTCCAGCTGCTCTGCCCCAAGCCTGTAGCGCTGCACAGGGTTGTTATGACTGAGGCGCAGGACCTGGCACTGAGCCATGTTCAACTTCATCCCATGACACCAAACAGTGACAGTAGGTCCATTAGGTATTATTCCTCCCCTCTCTAGCCATTCTCTGTAGACCTTCTATTTAAGCTTAACCTCAAAATGGATCTGTGAAAAGAATAAATAACTAAATATACCTGATATTTGTCTGACCAAAAATACTTGCTTTGATTAGATGTCATCTGTGCCCTATTCTAGTCCTTGACTGGTGTAGTACTGGTGTCGTTAACAATGGATCCATCTTTGTGTCTTCCTGTTAAGTGCTTTCCCTGGTATCAGAAGTGCAAACAGAATATGTGAATTTCTCCAGAGCTGATGGATGAGACTGTGCAGTGGTTCGGTGCTCTTTCAAGGTGCCTTGTTTGCTGTAGGTTATTTCATCAGTTGGATGCTAATCCTGTAATGAGTATTTCTGAACTGGTCCAAATCTGCTCCAGGACAGTTGTTTCTGTGATAGTTCACTAAGTCAATTTATCTTTCACAGGTTTGTCAGGGGTTGTCATGTACAGAGAAAGATAGATACTACTTTTTCTGTCTATCTGTTATGCTTATCTCAGTACAGACTGTTTATGACACTAGCGTTGGAATGCTTCAAAGTGTGAAGTTCAGGACTATAACTAAAGGCCTAATAAGATCAGCAGGCTGCTGCATCTGTAGTTTGACTCATTGATGGGAACAACTCATATTGGAAGAGCTTCTACTGAAAAAGATGATGGGCTATATTTGCCTTCCTCAAGAAAACATCTGAGTTTCTTGTGGAGCAGCATCTGATCTTATGGAGTTTAGGTCCTAAAGACTGTGAACCACTTTGTAGTTTATATTTGTGGTTCCTTTCAAGGGTTTGTTGTTTTTTTTTTCAGTAGTTTTGACACCTCTACACAAAATCACAAAACTAGGGAGAAAGAGTTACCTCCTACAGACCTACACAGGGGAACAGTTGAGGATACTGTGCTGAAAAGCAGTGGCTAGTGTCATAAGAAGCCTAATTTCTCTGTCCCTCCCCCCACATGGTGTTGCTATTTCATGTTTAAAAATTAGTTCAGACTGTGGGTTATGAGTACAGAAGTTCAGGTGGCATCAGAACCCTCTCAAGAGTTTACTCAGTGGGAATGGAGCAAACGGAGCCGTGGATCTTGCCAGCAGCTCCAGTGTTCGATGTCCACTCTTGGAAGTCAGGGCACTGAATCCCATGCCCACCTCTTGATTTGACTGGCCTGCTCTGCTGTTGTCAACTCAGTCTGGTTTTAAATTTTTAAAGTTTCAGGAAAGAATTCCTACCACTGAAATCATTGAATCACAGAATCCCAGGGGTTGGAAGGGACCTGGAGAGCCCCTGGGGGGCAACCCCCTGCCAAAGCAGCTCCCCAGCTCATATTGCACAGGGTGGTGTCCAGATGGGGCTGGAATCTCTCCAGAGATGGAGACTCCAGACCCCCTGGGCAGCCTGTCTCAGGGCTCTGGCACCCTCACTGGGGAAAAGTTCTGCCCCAGGTTGCTCTGGAACTTCCTCTGCTCTGACTTGCAGCCATTGCCCCTTGTCCTGTCCCCACAGACACTGAGAAGGGGCTGGCCATTTCCCCTGCATCCCATCCTTCAGATATTGATAACCATTAATCAGGTCCCCCCTGAGTCTTCTCTTCTCCAGGCTGAAGGCAGTGTGAGCTGCTGAAGTCTCATATGGTGCTGGAAGAAATGCAATGCTCCTGTTGTACAGACCAGGCTGGCAGTGTAGGTGTTATGTAACATGCTAAGGCTTCCTTGGAAATAGCTCTCACCTATGCACATACTTTTTTTATCCTTAATGAGAAAGAAGTATATTCATAAGCCTCGAGAGCAGCATAGTTCTGGTATGTCAAACTCCTCCTGGGTTTGGTTTGAGAGAAATAATAACTTTTGGGAGGAAGAGACAAGAATTAAGTGAAGTTCCTTGATATTGTATTTTAACTCAGAGCTATCTCTACTATTTCTCCTCCTGATCTGGAGGAGTAATTCCTTCCCTCCAGTTTGTACTTTTGCCAAGAGGTGTCAAAACTGCTTAAAAAAAAAAAAAAGCAGCTTTTAAAAAAGCTTGAATTTGATTAATATAGAGAAACAAGACTTTGCCTGACTGATAATAAAACTGATAAATGACATTTGAATTACTTGTAGCAGTAATTTATTACATAAAATATCTTTTATTTGACATGCGATTAGTTGCTGGAAGCATCACTCAATCTGACTAGTTTAAACATGCTCTAAAATGAACCCCCAGTAAAAAACCAGGGCTGTCTGCAGTTGGCGTTATGAAATACACTAATCCAGCAGTGAGGACAAAAATCTGACTTTAAATATTTAAATGATTAATTGGGTTTATATTTTTTTTCTACCTTTCTAACCCCTGTAATTACAAGCAAACTCAGAGGAGTTCCTGAGCTAGGTGTGCAAAGCTGCATGCTTATCATCCAGGTATTGTCCCTGTTCTTCCCCAGGGGATTTATGGTCTCCTTTTATGGGGTTTTGTGTGGATTTTACACCTGCTTAAAAATCAGCTCCAGGGACTGTTTTTCTTGCCATTTGGATGTTCTTCTCCCACCCCTGTGTCTTCATTATGTGGGAGGCTGGAGAATACAAACCCTTTTCCCTTACAATTAAAAATGGTAACTAGAACCCAAATGCTTTTCTTCTTCCCAACTCCTTTCCATGGATTCACTCTTTGCTCTTGGAAGATTTTCCTCTTCCAGCCCCAATTTCTACAGTTTTAAAGGTGGATACTAGTGAGGCTGACCTTACCTGGATACACAGGGCTTAATTAATTGATGTCAGGAAAGTTAATTCTGAGATGAACAGGGATCTTAAAAGTAGTAAGTGTTCACTCTGGTAGTGCAATTTACAGTTGCTGCTGCAAAAATTCAATTTGCTTACAGAAAACACAGCCAGCTGGAGAAAATGTCTGTCTGTCCCTTCCATTTGCCCTTTGAGAGTCTCTTCAGTGGGACGGTTTGTTACTTCCCCTGGGCTATTAGTGCTTTTGTACTTTCTCTGAATTTTATTCCAGTTCTACAAGTGGGGGGGTGGAGGATACGCAGAGAATCCCAGAATCCCAGGGGTTGGAAGGGCCCTGGAGAGCTCCTGGGGTGCAACCCCCTGCCAAAGCAGCTCCCCAGCTCATATTGCACAGGGCGGCGTCCAGACGGGGCTGGAATCTCTCCAGAGATGGAGACTCCAGACCCCCTGGGCAGCCTGTCCCAGGGCTCTGGCACCCTCACTGGGGAAAAGTTCTGCCCCAGGTTGCTGTGGAACTTCCTCTGCTCTGACTTGCAGCCATTGCCCCTTGTCCTGTCACCACAGACACTGAGAAGGGGCTGCCCATTTCCCCTTCATCCCATCCTTCAGATATTGATAACCATTAATCAGGTCCCCCCTGAGTCTTCTTCTCTCCAGGCTGAACAGCCCCAGCTCCCTCAGCCTTTCCTCACAGGGGAGATGCTCCAGGCCCTTCATCATCTCTGTAGCTCCTCTGGACTCTCTCCAGGAGATCCCTGGCTGTTTGATCCCAGGGAGCCCAGCACTGGACACAACACTCCAGGTGGGGCCTGACCAGGGCAGAGCAGAGGGGGAGGATCCCCTCCTGTGACCTGCTGCCCACACTTCTCTTGATGCCCCCAGGATCCCATTGTCTCTCTCAGCCCCCAGGGCACACTGCTGGCTCATGGCCACCCTGTCACCCACCAGCACCCCCAGGCCCTTCTCCATAGAGCTCCTCTCCAGCAGGTCACCCCCAGCCTGTCCTGATTCCAGCAGTTATCCCTTCCCAGGTGCAAGACTCCTCACTTGCTTTTGTTGAACCTCATCTGGTTTCTCCCTGCCCAGCTCTCCAGCCTGGCCAGGTCTCACTGGATGGCAGCACAGAGTTCCTGCCTGGCAGCCACTGAGCTTACGACCGAGAAACTTCAAACCCACTCTCCACCCTGTGTTTTAGCTTAGAGTGTTGCAGAGGAAAAGGCAGGTTGAGTGTGGATTTTAGGCAGAGCTGTGACATTCTTCCTAACACTGTAAAGTTGATGTGGTCACTGCAGAACCTTTCCTGCAGCCCTGGCTCCCTCACTCCTCCTCTCCATCCTCCTCAGCTTTTTTTTTTGCCACAAGACAGAATTATTTCACACATCTCTAAAACGAGTAAAATGGCATTTCAGCTTCTTGTCTTTATAGACTCTCTGAACTTTAGGAAAGATCATTCTGGTCCCTTTTCATTAATAATGAAAACCAGGGGGCAATAAAATGTTCTTAGCTCGAGCATTACAGGGATGGAGGGAGAGATGAGTGAGGTGAAAGGGCAAAGCGGAGAGGGTTCTACAGGTGTCTGCTCGGAGGTGACCGCAGCTCAGGGACAGTGAGGGACAGCCAGTCAAGGACTGCCATGGACAGGGCACAGCTGGACCCACAGACCCCCTGAGAGGAATTAACCCTCTACACCAGGCAGCTCAGCCTGCCACGACTTTCATTCTCATGGAAGGATATTTGTAGTCAGAAGTTCAGCACAGAGAACCGGACAACCAAAAGACTTCTAGATACCAGAAATGACAGTGGGAGCAGGGTAAGGAGGGGAAGGTGGAATGGATGGGGTTTGCAGCAAGATTACCCAGAGATCATTTTAAATCCTGACATGTACACAGCCAGTTACTGCTGCTTAGCTGACGTGTGTTAACTCATTAAGTTAAAAAGTTATGATAATGTGATCATGTGCCTACGCAACCCAAAATACTGCTGGTGACACCAGCTCCAACAGAGTCGCTTTAATTTGTTCAGCTTTCTAGCTGGTGGATAATTTGAGGAGTTGTGTCCTTTATAGAACAGATAAACAAACTTTATACAACAAAACACATTTTGGAGACATTGTAGGTCACATGTAGATTTGGATCTGTCTGTCTGGAGACTATATCGGCCTCCGCCCCATCAGTTCTGCCCACATCCTGCTGCTGAACTTTAGGAAATATCACTCTGCATCCTCTTTATTATTAAAGAAAACTGGGGGCAGTGCAAGATTTGTTAAGAGAACTGTGAGGGATGTGAAAGGATAAAGCTGGTGGAAAAACTCCAGGTGTCTTCTGATTCCGATCGAAGGAGCAAGCATACCATGGTTTTGCTTTGCTTGGTGGAGTCTCTAAGCTTCTGTGCAGAATTGTGTGTTAAATATCTCAAGCTTTTATCTACTTCCTCACCTCTCTGTAGATATTTAATTACATATTTTCTCTTTGCCATTTATTCTTGCTTTCATCCCTATTTGCAATTCCGGATTGAAAGACACTGGATCCTTCTTGAAATGGTCCATAATTGCTGACACAGTGTTCACAAACCCATTTAGTGTCCTGATTTCTCTTCTTTCCCAAAACACACCTTTCTTTCTTTTTTTTTCTGTGCTTTTCTGGGTCTATGACTCTGTCTCAATCTTCAAAAATTACAACAGTGAATAACAATTGGTGTTCAAGTACTGAGTCAACCTTGCAAACACTAACACCACAGGCAGTTACCTGGGGAGAGTGCAGTAGGGTTCAGAGAGCCTTCTCCAAGGAAAGAGCAGGGCAAAACAGCTTGATGGAACTTTAATTGCTGATGTAATTTGTCTTGGTTTGACACCTTGTGCAAGGCCAGTGTCAATGCTAGAGATCTGGACAGATGTTTCTGTGTCCTAGGGCCAGAAGCCTGCACAGTGTACCTGAGGCACTACCAGCATCTTCATGCCCCCTGCTCAGTAAATCTGGACCTGCTAAGAAGCAGCAGAACCAGCACGTTCATTGCTCCTTCCTCTGATAAAATGGGTGTATGGAAATGTCACCTGCAGTTCTGACTCTGATTATTTCTCCATTCTGGCCTTTAGGTCCACCTGGCTCCAGATGGAGAGATTATGGAGCTTTGGCTATCATAATGGCAGGAATTGCCTTTGGATTCCACCAGCTCTACAAGGTAACATCTCCCTCACTGCTCTTAATGCTGTACTGTGAGATAACAATGTTATGCTGCTTGTGTCCAAATGATCATGTTGGTTCCAAGTTGGTGAAGCATCTCTGTTCTCACTGGCACTGACACTGGTGTATTTGAGAAACTTAATGAGAAAGCTGCCTGCAAACAAAGCTAGTTTTCAGCAGTGGATCTCAAGCTGCTGGAAACAAGGTCATTTTCATCATGTGTATATAGTTTGGAATTGTTAAGTTGGAGACACTGAGCACAGTTCAGTAATGGGATCTTCCCAGCACTGGCCAGCAGACATCACTGCCATAGACCCAGTAACGATTTGCCCACTGGTGGTCACAGACTCACAGAACATCAGGAGTTGGAAGGGACCTCAAAAGCTCATCTAGTCCAACCCCCTGGCAGAGCAGGATCACCCAGACTAAACCACTCAGGAACACATCCAGGCAGGTTTGAATGTCTCCAGAGAAGGAGACTCCCCAACCTCTCTGGGCAGCCTGTCCCAGGGCTCTGTCACCCTCACAGGGACAACGTTCCTCCTGACATCCCCATGGAACCTCCTCTGCTCCAGCCTAGTGACCCTGCACCACAGGTAGGAAAGAATCTTCTCTGACTGATCAGAATGTTGCAAAGGAGGAGCTAATGTCCAGGTCTGACACACATCCTATAGCTCTACTCCAGGGTGCTTAGAACAAGGTAGAGCAAGCGTGTTTCTGCTCTCCAACTCAGTGTGTTCTTTCACTCTGGATTTGCTTTCCAGCAATGTGATAAGTGACATTGGATAATGTCTCTGGTAAACAATCATGTTCTGTGGCTACATAGAAAAATCCAAGTGGTTCAGGTCAACACAGAGTGTAAGGAGTCCAGTAGAAGCTGTGTTTTACTTTAAAAAAAGGGATAGAGATGAAAACTTAACAAGAGGTTGATGGTTTTCATGTTTGTTGCTTCTTTAATTAACTGTTAATGCCCTGAGTAAAATCTGGTTACGAATTAAAGCATTGGCCTACTAGTTTTAAACTACTTTTCTTACCCTGTCCTGTCATTAATTTTCTGGGTCTCAGGCTAAGAGGGAGGCAAGATAAAGCAACGTGTTCCATCTGTGCAAATAGAGTGACATGATTTAAGAGAATGGATTTTCATTGAGATCTGTTACTCCTGTGTGTTTCTGTTGAAGTAATGATGCCAGCCTTACTGATCTGCTCATTTGGGGGGACCTCACTGCAGCCTTCCAGCACCTGAAGGGAGCAGAGGAACAGGAGGGGAATCAGCCTGTTAAAGGGCAGAGACTGGCAGGACAAGGGGGATGGAGTGAAGCTGGAGGAGGGAAGGGTTAGCGGAGAGATTGGGGGGAAGTTCTTTACAGGGAGAGTGGTGAGGGGCTGGAACAGGCTGCCCAGAGAGGGGGGGGGTGCCCCATCCCTGGGGGTGTTCAAGGCCAGGTTGGCTGGGGCCCTGGGCAACCTTGTGTAGCTCCAGGCCTGGAGGTTGGTGGCCCTGCCTGTGGCAGGGTGTTGGAGCTCTGTGACCCTTGGGGTCTCTCCCAACCCAGACCAGTCTATGATTCTTGCAAAGAACGGTGGGACTGATAAGCACCCAGAGAGGTGATAAGACAAGAGCTGCTGGGCCTTGCAGACCCAAACACATTGCTCTTACTAAATGACACATCTAACACATATTGATGATATACGTAAGATGTTGGGCATAATGTAACTCCTGCTTGTAACAGATCCTACTGGGGTATTCTTTGTTTGCAGATCTTGTTCTGCTCTCTCTCCTAACCTCATAGGAGATGCCATGGGCCTGGCAGAGACCCATGCTCTTTCATAGGAGTAGGAACTCTTTGGAGATTGATAAATTCCCTCTGCCCTTCATGGAATTTTGAGGGAGTTTGCAAATAGGGATTTTTATGTGAAAGGCAGGATGTGAGGATAAAACATAGGTGTCCTGTGAAGATTAAGAGAGGACTGTTTATGAAAGTCATCAAAGGTATTTGCTTTTCTGAATGTGAACATGTACACACGTGTGCTTTGTGGGAGCAAGAGCTGTGCACAGCAACACTGACATCTCAAACCAGTGCTGCTCAGGGTGAAAGAAGGCTGTCCCACAGATGTCAGTCAGCTCTGCCTCAGAAACCATCCTGTATGTATGGCCCAAAAGTGGATGTACAGGCATGAAAAGCCAGGATGAAAAAGAACTGACAGGAACTATCAGGGCTGTTTCCACATCCTAGACCATCCTGGTCTTGCATTTTTTCCAGCTGTCATGTTGTACTTGGATGTGCCCTTGTTAAAGTGCATATCCAGATCATAGAATCATGGAATTGCTTAGCTTGGAAGAGACCTTTAAGATCAAACCATTACCCTGGCCCTGTCTAGGCCACCACTAAACCACATCCCCAAGCACCACATCTACGTGTCTTTTAAATCCCTCAAAGGATGGTGACCCACCACACCCTGGGCAGCCTGTTCCACTGACTGACAACCCTTCTGGTGAAGAAATTTTTCCTAATACCAATCTAAACCCCCCTTGGTGCAATTTGAGGTCATTTCCTCCTGTCCTATCACTTGTTACTTGGGAGATGGACACCTGCCTTGCTATGGCCTGTTTTCAGGTAGTTGTAGAGAGTGATAAGGTCTCCCCTGAGACTCCTCCAGTTCCCTCAGTGCTTCTCATGGGACTTGTGCTCTAGACCCTTCACCAGGTTTGTTGCTCTTCTTTGGACATGCTCCAGCACCACCATGTCTTTCTTCTTGTGAGTGGCCTAAAACTGAACACAGTACTCAAGGTGTAACCTCACCAGTGCCCAGTACAGGGGATGGTCACTGCCCTGGTCCTGCTGGCCACAGCATTGCTGATACCAGCCAGGATGCTGTTGGTCTTTTTGGGCACACTGCTGACTCATGTTCAGCCAGCTGTCAGCTGTGTTGGTAGCAGTGCTGCAGAGGGATCCATGGTAGTTGTGATCTATTAGATCCAGTCCATCCTCTGCAAGGGCAGAGTGAGCTTGATTTCATGGCTGTGTATAGTGTCACTAAACTACCTCTCATCCTGTACTAGCTTGATCCTCACTTCTTATATCCCTGGTCCCTTAGTTCTGTTGATGTGCTTTAGATCTCTGCTTTTCCTTTTATGACTTGTAACCCTTCCCCCTGCCAAGGTTCAAAAGATTTTTTAACACCTCATTCCCTGGCTTGTGGTTCCTCTGGCCTTCCCTGGGCCTTTCTCCCCTGCTTCCCACTTCTTCATTCCATGCCTCGTGGATGTAGCTCAAATCTTGAGACACAGCAGTGTGTTCACAGCTGAAACCGTGCTCTGGATGTGATGGATGTTCCTCTGCACTGAGAGCTGTCCAGTAAACCTTCAATGGAGCTAGGAACTGGTTTTTAGCACCCCCAAGAATGTAACCACAGAATTCACATCTTCATTTTAATGCCTACAGTAGAGGGAATTTCTTTTCTCAGCCAGGTTGTGTGGATAAAGGATCACTGGCTCTGTGATAAAGGCTGAGGGTTGGGTGGAGGGCTTTGAGGATGTTTCAGGTAGATCAGAAAGACCACTTTACATATCCCTATTTCCTAAAAAAGTTTCTGTGCTCCATGCAGAAATACCTGCTTCCTCTCATCATGGGAGGCAAAGAAGACAGGAAACAACTTCAGAGGATCGAGTCAAACATTTCGGAGATGAGTGGCAGCGTGACACAGACAGGTAAAGATTAATGACTCCATCAATTCACCCCTCAAAGCCTTTCTCCCTGGATCCTCCATCCTGCCAAGACCCCCACCCTTTTCCTTCCCTCCATCTCCACTTTATGTGGTGACTTCATTTATCTGCTCTGAGAATCTGTTCACATTTGCAAATGAAGCCGCCGTCATTTCGGTTTAATTTGAAATTGCTTGTTTACTGTCGGCGCGGCCTCAATTAATTATGTTTTTACGGAAAGGCTCCCAACCTCAGAATATTAATAAGGGGAATAAAATGACAGCCTTTCGGAGGGCTCCAAAGTTCATTTTTAATTTCTGCTTCTCTGATGTTTTCAGGGGCTTTTTTTTTGGTGTTTTCCCTCCACCTTCCATCTGAAAATCCGAGGAGGGGTCAGGAGAGTCTGTAATTACTGTGCCTCCCTGACCTTAGCCACCTTCTCTGTTATTGACTCTATAGGGTGTCTGTTCATTACCCAATGCCCTAATGATGGTCTGGATTAGCTGTTACCTGTCACACCAATAGAGTTTTTAATTTTATTTTATTTTATCGGCTTGTTTACTGCCTGGAAGCTTTGGATAAAGTACCAAAGTAGAACAAGTTATCCTACAGCTGGAGTTGGAGCCCAGCAGAAGTTCTTCAGCGTTTGCTGGGGTGTAGGAGGGGAATACAGGGTGTTACCCTGAAATAAAAGGGGAAAGATGAACAAAAGTATGATTTTCAATAATAATCCTGTTGGGGTTGAAGGGGCTGGTGGGCTGAGAGTGGGAGGATGCTAATTATACTTTTTAGTGGGGAGGGGAGAAGAAAAGCATCTTTCATTTCTCATGATACCCTAAGGTCAATCCTGAGACCAGCCTCTTCCCAGATGGGAGCAGCCCCAGTGTTTGGCTGTGTGAGGCCCGAGGTAGATAAATGATACAAACATTGTGTAAGTTCAGGGAGATGTACAAATCATAAACCAATATAATTAGAAGGGAGAGGTTTTGGACGGATATACTGTGGGCTATAGACATCTATACAATGGAAAGATAAACTAGAAATACTGGAGGTTAGATGCAGTGCAGGTAGATTACCCATAGTGCAGATAAATCATATGGATTAAAGTGAGCAGGCGGGCATAGATAAATTAAATATAGTAGGAATAGAGGCATCTTTGGAGCTAGACAGCAGGGAGGACGTGTGTGAGCGCGTACACACGCGTGTAGCTCGCTCTAATGCTCTCCTGCTTCTTTCTTCCCAGTGACTCAGTTACAAACAACTTTAGCAGCTGTCCAGGATCTGCTAATCCAGCAACAACAGAAAATCCAGGAGCTCACCCAAGAACTGGCTGCTTCTAAGGTATCCACTTCCAACTCTTCACCTTTAGAACATGGTCCTCTTCTCTGAAACACACGTGGCGCAGGGAAAACACCTTGTTAGAGTCACAGTCCAGCTTTCAGCTCAGTCATATCCCCAGCCAGGTTCTCTGCAGCTGGTGTCTCTGTAGGCTGGCTCTTTAAAGCACTGGCTGTTAACTGGGTACTCAGTGAAATACATGGAATTTGTGAGAGGGCTTTGCTCTGGAGCTCTGTATGCAGCCTGTGTGTCTCAGGTCTCAGACCTGTTCTCAGCTCTGTGTTTTCTGCATTGTACTCAAGGTTAAATAATTTAATTGTGCTGTTAGTCCACTGCTCAAGAGGTGATGGCTAGTGGTGCAGAGGTTTTATTTGTGTTAATATGTAATTTACATGTTTATACTTCTCCTGTACCCTTCTACCTTGTCAAAACAATGACTTAATCCTGTTCAGCCATGTGCACACTTGTTTAAGTCACTTGTTGAATCCAGAGCAGCTAATGGCTGAGCCTTCTTAATATTTGGGTTCTTCTTGCAGTGATTTTGGTCATCTCAGTGTAACAGGGGGCCCTATCACATCCACATTAGTGGCATGGGGTGGCCCATTCCCCTTGACTCCTGACTCGACCCTGGCAATAAAACATCAGTTCGGACCAGTTTGTGTTGTGGAACTACAAGTAACCACTTTTAACCAGAATTGATTTTCTTTATGGCCATGAGAATTAGTGCTTTTCATCCCCAAAGTACTTCACAGCCACTGGCCTGAGCATTCTGTCAGCCAGTGAAGTGTTGGCTGCATGTGAGGTGGATGGTTCTGAACCAGTCACCTAGAGAGGCGGTTTTCTGTTTGCTCACACACTTGAGGTTATTCAGGGCCTTACACAGTCAGCTCACAGGATTCTCTGTCCAGGGAGAGATTTTCCTTTTTACTGGGAAACCCCTTACACAATACTGAGAGTTTTCTACCTAGAGCCTGAAGAGTTGTCCTCTCCCCTTGCCCTTTAATCTTGCACAAACTCTTTGATGCTGTGTAACTGGTGGGCCAGAGCTGACTCTGTGGTGTGCACACTGTACAGTAGGAATCCCTCAGTAGCACAGCTGTAAACCCAACCATGAAAGCCAGTTTATGGTCACAACACTCTACTTCAATTTTCCTTGGGAACTGTGGCCTGTCAGTGGCCTGGAGCCAGTCAGGAAATTGGAAAACTGTTTTCAGGTCTTAAGTGTTAAGATTAAGACCACATGTTGAGCTTTAAGAAGCAAAAAGGGCATAAGAGTCTTGGTGGTTTAGAGAGCCTTGAAGAAGTTTTTTTCCTCCCCCCTCTCTACCCCCTGTGCTGAAATGGTAGCACACATTGTTATGATATCTAAACCTCATGTGTACAAAGAAAAACTTGGGCAACCCCACAAACCAAAGAATAAAAGCTGTGTTTTCTCAGCTGTAATGTAAGTTTTTATATCTGCTTTTCAAACTCCTACTGGCATGCTGTAAAAAATTAAAAAGAGGGACTTTAAGTAATTAAAAAACGTACATAAAAATTCAGGGCTTGAATTTTCTACAACTGGTTTTTAAAGAGACTGGCTAAAAAGCCCCAGATGTCAGATTTTATTTCTAAATCCTAGGCATCTGGCACCATATGTGTTTTGGAAATTTGAGTCCTTTGCAGGCCAGTGAGTGGAAATCACTCCCTTGTTAATGTGCTGCTGTAGCTTTCAAGGTCTTGGAAAGCCAGAACAGTGGCTCCTGGATTCTTGCTGTCTGAGGGCTGGGAGTGTGAATCCCAAGGGAACGCATCTGTGTATATCACAGCTACTACTGACCGAGCCTCTCCCAGCTCCCTGGGTTCTCAGCCCAGCACTCTGGCTGTGAAGGTGCTCAGGGCTACTTGGCACTAGCTGAAGCCTGTTTAAAGAATAAGCAGGGACAGCCAGGTCTGGCTACATCTAATAGGAACTGCTGAGGAGGAGGTTTGTGTTACTCCAGTCCTGGCTTCCTTTGTCAGGGGATTTATTAGGAGTATCTCTGGAGTGATGCTCACAAATAGGGTTCATTCCTAATGGCTTAGAGCAGAAATGATTATGGGAGGTGCTAGACAGGAGTGTTCTTTGCTCTCAGCCCATTGCTGCAGGAGTTGCTAGAGTGGTAAGATGGGGTAACCACAATCCATGATCTGTCTTTCAAAATGTCCCCCCCATTTCTCAACTTCTCAAAAGGATTAAAAGAAAGATTGCCAAAGTATTATCTGCAGCATGTCCTCCTCAGTTGTTACCCTGCTCTGATTTCTACCTGATATCCCATAGCAATTCTGATGCAGTGCTGACAGCAGCTGTACCAGGCTTCCATGAGTTACTTATCATCTTTCCCCACCAAATCACATCCATTGCCTTGAAATATCCAAGAGACAGTGCCCAGCCCAGCTGCTTCCTGGAGATACTATCTGGTAACTCAAGCAGAGCTGTAATTTGTCAGATCTGGTAGGGAAATTTTTTTTGCAACTTTGAAGCACTGATTTATCAGCCCACCTTTAACCAACCACCACAGAGTGCAGGTAACTGATTCTTTATTTCATGATTTAGGATAAATGAACAAATGATCTTAAAATAGTTGTTAATATGTAATATTTGAATCTGTTGCTTCTGCTAAGCACAGCCACAGGAGAGAGTAAAGGATGCAGTGCAATTTCCACAGCCTTTCAGGATCCTCAATCCAGTCTTTTTCTCTAGAATAGGTTAGTGTCTGATGGTTTATACCACTTTGTGTATTGTTCTGTCTGATGTGTTGGTGGAAAACACCCTGTGCTGACCTGGCTCTGTCTAAGCTCTCAGGAGTGCTGGCCTCCTAATCACAAGAGAAAGGTCCCCTTGAGAGGCTCCAGCAGTGGCTGTGCATGGTGTGTTGGAGACAACATACAAGTCCCCAAATATTTGAATAGTCTTAGCACCTTGAGACAAGTATTATTCCTGATCATCATGAGGACTCATTCAGGTCCTTCTTTATTGTGGACATTGTTTTGCTCAGGTCTGAGGGATTTGAGAGGCTGGAGTGTGTGTATGTTATCCCCAGGGATGCCCAGATGGGAGGAAAGGGAGATGACATGGAAAAAACCAAAGTGACATTTGTGAACTATCTCCCAGTTCATACTTTGATCTCTATGTCTCCTTCTTCATGTCCTAGGCCACAACTTCCACCAACTGGATTCTGGAGTCACAGAATATCAATGAATTGAAATCTGAGATATACTCATTAAAAGGACTTCTCCTGAACAGGTATGGATGGAATATGGGAACGGGTCATTGTGTCAGGAAAGGGTTGGGTTCAGGGATTCTCTCAGTCATGCACAGGAGAGGCATTTCCAACAGGAACTAGCTCTGTATCCTGTTATTGGTACTTCAATAATACCACTTTGTGCCCCACTATCACTATGTGTTTGCAGGTCTCAAAATGCTTTTCAGACTTGCCTTGAATCACAGAGTGCTCTGGGGAAGGAGTAAGATCCTGTTTGGCTTACACCAGAGGAACGTTCTGCCGCTCAGCGCAGCCAGGCTGCCCCTGGGCTGGATGGAGCACTCACTGCACCTGCATTCTGCTACAGGTGGAGTCACAGTTCAGCCACCCTCTCCATGGTTAGGGCACAGCCAGAGTGCAAAGAATGGCACTTCAGCACAGCCTGTTGCTCTCCATTAGCTACCTCAGGTATAGACATCATATAATGCAGGAGATGTCTGAAATGAGGTGATATAAACCCCAGCCTGTGGGCCAGTCATAAGAACAGGGATCAGATCTCAGCACTTGATGAAATTCTTTTTTTCCAAGTCCATTACTTAGGAGTTTATCTGGCTTTTCAGCTATTGATCCTTTCCCTCTGATATGACTCCCATGTCTCCTTCTAACGTAACTAAATCTTCTCGAGTCATCTGTTTCCTAAGAGATGGACTTCAAAGATGAGTCTAAGATTGGACTAGACATGTTCTGGATCTCAGCAACTGGGCTTTTCAGAAGTCTGTAAAGGCTATTGTCCTTAATAGCCTTTTAAATTCTCACTACACTTCCCATTCCTCCCAGGAGTGACAGTAGAAAGCCTTGGAGGATTGAGGACACATATTAAGTTATTGTCTGTTAAGTTGGGTCATACTAGCATCACTGCTGGGGAGAGAGCATTTACTTAATGACACTTCTTGAGCAGTAGGAAAGTTGTAGCTGGGGGTTATGTGCTTTTTGGGAAAAAAGAAAACTTTGGGGGTTCTTTTTTAACAAAAGGAAAACATTTCTGCAGTGAGGTGGCAGCTGTAACACCAGAGCCAAGAAAGTCTCCAGGTTGAATTTGTTGATTGCATTTGTGATACTGGTTGAATAATGCAGACATTAGCATACTGCACTCGTGGGAGATGGGGGTTAGATCAGCAGAGTTCTTTGATGGCTGGTGGTGACAGCAGGAAGAGGGAGGTGAGAGCAACTGCTGTTCATAGTTCAGCCTAAGAAAATGTAATACACTGTGTTTGAGTGCTCACTGTAGGAGTGAGTCTTGTCCATGGCACTATCCAGCTCACTTGAGGGGCATGAGAACCTTCTGCCACACAGAATCCTTTTCAGAGCTTGGTCTCCTACCTCCTCATCCCCCAGCTTTTCCCATCCCCAAGCACAGGTGCCTGGCAGTAGTAGATCAGACACGCTCTTGCGCTTTGCTCTTCATGCTGGATGACTTTCTGAAGGCACCAGTGCTCCTCACTGCGATGATACCTGTCCTGTTTGATACCTGGATTCTCCTGTTAGGGCTGGGTGTTAGCCTGCCACTGTGAAATCCATAAAGCCCACCTGGAAAGGGCTGGAGAACAGAGCAGCCAGCGTGCCCAGCTGGGGCAGGCTAGTATGACTCTGAGTCAGAGAAGCTGAACTAGTTTGCAGGAGCCAGGACCTGGCCCAAGCTTGTACAGTGCTTGCTGGGCCTAGGAGATGGGCTCTGGATTGTGTATCACACCGGAGGTGAGAGCCAAGTGGTGAAACTCCTCTGGCTCAGGCACGAGGTCCTGGTGTGTTGAACTTCTTGCTCCAGTGGGAATTTCCTTTGGTTTATAAAGGGATGCTGGTGTTTTTCCACAGGCAGCACTCCAGAGTGCCAGCACACTCTGTGAAACTGGCCAAACCAGATGGGTTTAGCCCATCAGATGGCCCAGCTGTGATGCTTTCCTAGTGCCCAGGCTCCATGACTGGGTGCTTGTAAAGCACTTTGAGGTCCTGGCTGAAGAGGCGAAGGGGCCTTGGTTTTGTTCATTTATGACAAAAGGGGACTTGCACTTTCAGTCCTGCTGTATATGGCTTCCCCAGTGCAAATACCACTCTCTCTAATGATGACCCCTCAATGTTTTAATAAAAGCCCCTTTCTCTCCTTTTCTTCCCCTCCTCCCCTCCCCCAAGGAGGCAGTTCCCTCCCTCCCCTTCAGCTCCTAAGATCCCGTCATGGCAGATCCCAGTGAAGCCAAGCTCACCCTCCAACCCTGTTGTTGCCAACCATAATAGCAGCAGTGACATCTCACCTGTCAGCAACGAGTCCACCACCTCATCACCAGTCAAGGAGAACCACAGCCCTGAGGGTTCAAAGGTCAGCTGCCATCTGCTGAGCACGGAGGAGGGCAGCAAGGCAGTGATTGATGTCAAGAGCCAAGTGCGGATGGAGGTGCAGGGTGAGGAGGAGAAAAGGGAAACCAAAAGGAATGAAGAGGAGGAAGAGGACGATGAGGATGATGATGTTAGCCATGTGGATGAGGAGGAATGTCTGGGTGTCCAGACTGAGGACCGGCGAGGAGGGGATGGTCAGATTAATGAGCAAGTGGAAAAGCTACGAAGACCTGAGGGGGCCAGCAACGAGAACGAGATTGACTAAGGCACCCTGGCTTCTGCTGCTGCTGCTGTACATCTTCCCTAGCCTCCTGCACTGTCCCTGGTGCCTCTCCCATTTTGTGGAGAGAAGTGCCACCATCCCCTCCAGTGATTCTCCCATGATTGACCTTGAGTAGTAGGGTCATGATTGCCCAGTGAACAAGGTGGGCCCTGTTTCACCACAGGGTGTTGCAGTGTTGCAGTGGCTTCTTTTCCCTCCCAGACCCACCTTCTGCCCATGAGCTGGGGTCACTGCCCGGGCTGGAAGACCAATCGCCTTACCATGCACCACAGCTACAGAATAAGTCCTCTTATAAAAGCACCATTTCTCCTCAGTCAGCCTCTTTGCTGCATCCTGGAGTCCTTCTGTCCAATTTCAGAAACCAGTCTGTCCTGAGCTCTTTGATTTCACAAGCCTTTAATCCCCACATAAGGCCCAGACCAGTTCTGCTTCCCAAAATAACCCTCTGTTTTCTTTCTCAAAATACTTGATATTCTGTTGCCAAAAAAAAGACTGTTTTAACCCCAAATTCCTCACCAGATCTCAGTCTCAGCTCTCCCAAGCCTTACATCAAGCCTCAAATTCCTTGAAACTACCTAGCATCTGAAAACACTACGTTTCTGTGGGGTCCAAAGAATGCCATTTCCACCCCACATTGCTTATACTCAGAGAAGTGCCCTCTTGCTAGGGACCAAGCCACATGGCCACAGTAAAATCCCTGAGAACAGGTGGCTTTGTTCCTGATTGCTCCCCTGGTAAAAGATGGCTTGACCCCATGCATCCCAATTATTACCCTTCCTCCTCCAAAGACAAGGAGCTCCCATTGGGTTTTGACATCCTCCATATTATTTATAGCTGCCCTGAATGAATGAATGAATGAGGTGATACCAGATGCAGAAATAGCTGGTTAATTCAGAATCTTCCCAATGGTTCTTAGCCTGTTTTTCTCCCTGAATGAGGAGAAAACCCATCCTAATGATCAGCTGAGACCTGCACCTACCCAGTGAAGAAGAGAGAACAGTCCCAGCTCTGAGGTACACCACTGGCCCTTCTTGCCCAGTCCAGCCTTTCTTTGCCCCTCTGGGGCTGTGCACAAATTAAACCAGTGAATTTTGGAAATTCTCCTTTGCAGCATGGTGTTCTCAGCTGGTACAGTGCTGGTGTCCCATTATCTTACTCGCTGCATCAGAGCCTCTTAGCAGAGCAATTCTTGTAACAACCGAGTCTCACCGTCCTCACCAAGCAAGTGTGCTCGTCTGTGTGATCATGTATAGATTTCAACTATAAAATACGATTGTATATAATTGTAATAAATATGAGTTACCACTATTTAACACCAGGCTGATACTGGATTGCTGTGGCTCTTATTTTGGGGAAGAAATGTGCATGCAGGGTGGTAAGGGGAGGGAAAAGGGGCCACTACAGGAATTCAGTCCTTCTAAAATGCTTTCTGAAGGACATTTGGGGCCTGCAATACAAGAAAGATGTGGGACTGCTGGAGAGGGGTCAGAGGAGCCATGAAGATAATCAGAGGGCTGGAGCAGCTCCCCTATGGAGAGAGGCTGAGGGAGCTGGGCTGGGTCAGCCTGGAGAAGAAGAGAAGGCTGTGGGGGGACCTCATTGCAGCCTGCCAGTCCCTGAAGGGAGCAGAGGAACAGGAGGGGAATCAGCTTGTTAAAGGGCAGAGACTGGCAGGACAAGGGGGATGGATTAAAGCTAAAGGAAGGAAGGGTTAGATTAGATCTTAGCGGGAAGTTTTTTACAGAGAGAGTGGTGAGGGGCTGGAACAGGCTGCCCAGAGAGGGGGTGGGTGCCCCATCCCTGGGGGTGTTCAAGGCCAGGTTGGCTGGGGCCCTGGGCAACCTTGTGTAGCTCCAGGCCTGGAGGTTGGTGGCCCTGCCTGTGGCAGGGGGTTGGAGCTCTGTGATCCTTGGGGTCCCTTCCAACCCAGACCATTCTGTGATTCTATGATTTAGGGTTGGTTTTCTGCCCCAGTACTAGCTTATATCAGCAGGAGGCAGCATAGAGAATGGTGTAAGGTACAAAACCAGTAGCTCCAGCAGCACTGCAATGCCAGGGTGCTTCCGACGTTGCAGGGGGTGAGATGGATGTCTGTCCAGTGAGTGGAATGCTGCTACTCTGGGTATTTCCTCGCAGCAGGAGGCTCTGCAGGGTGCAGCATGCAGCATCCTGCTCCTTCTCACCCTGGCAGCAGGAGGTGCTGAAGGGAGCGTGTGAGATCCACAGCCCCTGAGGCTTATCTCCTGGCAGGGAACACTGTGCAGTGTCCCATGACTGGTCTAACCCAGCCGTGCCAGTACAGGAACCAGTTGAAGGAATGGCGTTCAGCAAGTAATCTGTAGCTCCTGCAGTCCCATCTTTGTTCCACAGAAGTATTTGGCTCCCTTCTGAAAAATGAGGGATTTACTTGATTCCTGAGTATTTGGGTGTCTGGTACACAGTGACATTTTCCTGCTTAGGGGGAGCGAAAGGGACCTTCATATTACTGTATTTAGACCTGCTGCTGAATGTGATGATTTCTCATTCCTTAAATGGACGAATATCTTCCCCAGGAGTGAGTGAGTGTGTGTGTGTCTCTCTCCCTCCCTCTCAGCCTCTCTCTCCACTGTTTAACGTTCACAAAGAACGTCACGTTTAGCTAAAACAGGGCAAATTTGAAAGGGTTTAAAAGGCAAGGCTTTTCTTCAGAGATGGCACTTCTCATTTCTCCAAGCCAAGAATCCTTGTGAAAAGAAAACACGACTGAATGCAGAGATGTGATGAAAAAGTATTGTCCTGCCTGTGTACATTTTATATACATAGAAGGTTTTGAAAATAGAAAGTGCCTGAACAACAGCAGTTGGTGAAATGTGGAAAATATGTTGCTGAGGTATGTGCCTTGCAGAGTGACTTACGAGGTTTACAGTACAAGCATCCCTGCGGGTTCGTTCTTCCCCCCTTTTCCTCCATGTTGCCAGTGTTCAATACCTTTACCTCAAGATTTCTGGTGCAGATTAACAGGCACTTTCCTTCAACTGCCCTTTTCCCTCCCCTAGTTTTTGCTTCTTACGACCTTTACCAATTCAATAGGTCACAGTTTCTCCTTTCACCAACCTGATGAATCCCAGAAAACTTCATCAGAGCTGTTTGTTGCTCAGAAAAATCTATCTCTGGGCCTCTGGCTGCTGAGGGGGGTGTTTGTGTACTTTGTTGAAGAGATCCAACCGCCCAGCAGAGAATTTGGAGGAAGCCAGCCCTTACCAGCAGGTATTGTCGTCAATCACGAGTTCCAGTCCTCTGTCTCGTGCTCCTTGTCTTTCCCAGCGTGGCAGCAGCTGTTGGGTGAGTACTTTGGTCCTTATGAACTGTGTAGCCTGACTCCTCACTTGTCATTTTTTTTAATTATTACTATTATTTGGCTAGAAACAAGCTGCTTAGCTGAGCTGCCCTGTGGAAGGTTTCTCCTGCTGGGAGCACTGGGAATGGCCCCGTATCAGCTGGAAGATGAGCGGGTAGCGAAGCTTTTTTGTGCAGAAGAAGCCAGGCAGGGACAGCAGTTACCCACTGCCTGGCTTGCTCCAGTGCTCGGCTTTACTGTGTCATCAGCCTCTGGTTTGGCACAGGCAGAAGCATCCCAACAGCCCAGGGTGTGAGTTCAGAGGGTTTGCAGTATGGTTTCCATAGGCTCTCGATAGCATGTGGACAGCAGGTGAAGGGAGCTTCCCCCAAACAGTGTCCCAGCGTGTTTTGGTGGAACCCTGTGCTCGTGCTCTAGAGGAGACACCACCACACTGGTGCTTTCCAGTCATCTGAGGATAGAAAAACTCCCTCTTCAGTAGCTGCAACACAAATGTGAGTACCTTAAAAATGTGACAAAGTAGGAAAGGGTCAAGAGAGATGTCCCCTGATCACACTTGTCCAACCTCCTCACCCCCAGAAGTGACAAGTAAGTCCTGTGTGCATCTTCTTCAGAAGCAGGGAGAATGTTCTTGAATTGCCTTTTGTGTGTTGGGGGTGTAACCTGACAGCGTGTACTGTTGGGAGGAAGAGGATGGACTGTAGGATTCCTTGTGATCTTGCTGCTCTGCTGCATGATGAGGAGTTGCAAAGCATTGTGAGGAGTTGCAAAGCATTGTGAGGAGTGGCTGAGGGAACTGGGAATGTTCAGTCTGGACAAGAGGAGGCTGAGGGGAGACCTTCTTGCTCTCTCCAACTCTCTGGAAGGAGGTTGTGGTGAGCTGAGCTCAGCCTCTGCTCGCAGATAACCAGTGACAGGATGAGAGGGAATGGCTGGGAGTTGTGCCAGGGGAGGGTCAGGTTAGGAATGTGGAGACATTTCTTCTGAGAAAGAGTGGGTGGGCATCAGAACAGGTTGTCCAGGGAGGGGGTGGAGTCACTGTCCCTCACGGTGTTCAAGGAAAGGTTGGATGAGGGACTTTGGGATAGGGTTTAGCAAGTGATGTAGGTAGTAAGGGTATGGTTGGGCTGGATGATCTTGGAGGTCTTTTCCAACCTTAATGATTCTGTGATTCTGTGATTTTACTTACAAGTGTGCCTTGGTTTCCCCACGTGGTAATAAATATTGACGGGTACATAGAGACCCCAGTTGTAGAGAAAGCCAACTCTGGGAACCAGGTTCCATGGTAGATCCTGCAGCTCACCGAAGAGCCCCAGCCCCCGTGACGTGCTGTGCCCCAGAGCCCCAGCCTCACTGCTGCTGTGCTGAGAGCAGCAGCGCCTGTGCACAGCACCCAGCAGCGGCCATGGTCCCTGACAGCCTGGTCTGCAGAGCTGCGTGGGGAGCACAGCACCCGCCTGCACCATCCTGCTGGCCCGTCAGCCAGCCAGCCCTGCCTCGTGGGCAGATTAGAGACTGAGGGCAGAGACTGGCAGGACAAGGGGGGGTGGATTAAAGCTAAAGGAAGGAAGGGGTAAATTAGATCTTAGGGGGAAGCTCTTTGCAGAGAGAGTGGTGAGGGGCTGGAACAGGCTGCCCAGAGAGGGGGGGGGGGCCCCGTCCCTGGGGGTGTTCAAGGCCAGGTTGGATGGGGCCCTGGGCAGCCTTGTGTAGCTCCAGGCCTGGAGGTTGGTGGCCCTGCCTGTGGCAGGGGGGTTGGAGCTCTGTGACCCTTGGGGTCCCTTCCAACCCAGACCAGTCTGTGATTCTATGATTCTATGATCTGGCCTCTGTGTATTTTAAGGTGACCTCTTCTAGCAAGTAAGTGCTTTTTAATACCTGTATTTTCTCTTTATTTAACTTCAGTAGAGTGGGGGAACTGGCTGCGTTTCCAGTGCCTACCTCACTCTGGTCTGAGGTTTGTTAGGAGGGGTTGCCAGAAGGTCTATCCTGATGTGTCCTGGTGGGAGGGAGCTGGGCTGCTGCCTGGGGCAGGGAGTGGGCTGTGGAAAAACCCAGGCTGTGCCTACTCCTCTGCTGTCATTTGCAGTGCCTGCTGCAGAGAGGGAGGCTGCTTTTGCCTTCTCTTTGGCTGGGCAGTGCCATATTTGGGGAGAACAAGGGAAAGACAGCAGGTCTTCTCACTGAAAGAGTTGTGGGGCTGTGGCACAGGCTGCCCAGGGAGGGGCTGAGTCTCCACCCCTGGGGGACAGGGACGGTTGGACTCGGTGATCTTAAAGGTCTTGTCCAACCTTGTGGTTCTGTGATTCACAGTAGCTTTTTCTTGCAAACCTGTTGTGCCAAAGTCAAGGTCTCCATGCCTGACTGAACCCTCCACGCTCAGCAGGTTGTGTGTTCCCCAAGGGTTTGCCATGGGGAAGCTTCAGAAGGTCCATTCCATATGGTGGTGGTGGTGGTTATATGTGGTGGGCACCCAGCACATCCAAACCTGATGTTCAGCTTGAGCTGAGATTCTGCCAGGCTGGGCCTGACCTCTTGTACCACATGTGAGTGCAAAGCAAGAGAGAGGCCTGGCCTCCAGGGACTGAAATCATAAATAGAGGGATGCTGGGAGGTGAAACATTGGAAATTACTTACCTAAGGGCACAGGAGAGAGCTTCCAGCTTCCTTCATTTCCCCTTTTATTGTCTTATCCCCAGACTGTGTTGCTTCCTCAGGAGCCAGCCTCTCTAGGCACCTTTGGGGCTGTGTCCACTTACTATGCTGATGAAAGGCTGGCTTTTCCCACTCTGTATGCTCTCAAAAGATGAAATAAAACCAATGGAAATGTGCCTAAGGTGAATTTTGGGGTATCAGGGGAAGAGGGAAGATGGAGGGCAGGGCCCAGCTCCTCCACTTGCTGTGCTGCAGAAGCTCTGAGCTATGTACTTGTAGATTGAGGGGCTGGCATGGTCTCTCCCAGCTCAGGGAAAAAAACAATCCCATCCCCAAAAGGGAGCAAGCACTAACCTAATAAAGGCACCAGCTGGACGAAGGGAAAACCAGCTCTTTGGGAAAAAAAAAAACAAAACACAACCTCCTTTCATTAGAAAAATAATATATTTCATCCAAATAAGGTAAAAATATTTGAAATGGGGCAGAAGTGAGCACTAGGCAGCATCTGTCAGGCCCTTTCTGAAAAGGGGAAGATTATTAAACTCAATTACAATTTATTTTTGTAAAGTGTCTTTTCAGTCAAAAAATCTCCCCAAATGCTTTGCAAGGGCTGCTCAGGGGTGACTTACAATATGGAGCATCTTAGAAGAACACCCTGTTTTCCCACCAAGCCCTTCTCCATCTGCAGAAGGATTTAACCCTCCAGGATTTTCCTTTTTTCTCCTGTATTTGCACAACTCAGGATGTTCCATGGTGCTGGCAGCAGGACCATGCCTGGGCAGGAGTGTGTAGGGGGTTTTACATTGGGGTTCTTTATGTTTTAGGTAAAATACCTGCTTTTCTTTAGGACTATGTCTCCTGAGAGAGAAGGTGATTGGTCAGATGGGGCCGATTCAGAGGACATAGAAGTACAGCTGGTTTATTTGTTGGCTATGTTGCTTTTTGTGCCTGTCACTCTGCCAGCCAGCTTGTCTGTCTGTCAGTCACTCTGTCTGCTTGGCATTGCTGCTTCATACACCATCCGTGGGGTTGGCTTTTCAGTCCTCTGCCATGCCTGCCTGTCTCCTAGTGCTTTCCTTTTTCCTTCAGACACTTGAGGAGCAGACAGCTTCCAGCTTTATCCCTCTGTGTCTGTGAGCCAGACCCAAGGTGTCACCTGTGTCCAGCTAGAGTGACACCCCTTTAAAATTAATTTCTGAACTGGTTTCATTAAACCTGAGCAAATTTGTGGGTGGACGTTGTGCCATCTCTTAGAACAGGTTTGCTTTACTTAGGTGGTTTCAACTGATCCCTCTGTGTGCACAAGGCTGCCGCAGCTCCCCTGCTTCCCACCATCTTACACCACCACCAGCAGGTTCCATCTCTGCCATTGGCCTGCTTGCTCTGGTGTCTTTGTGTCAGTGCGTTGCTGTGCTGTTGTAAAACCTCTAAGATCATCTAGTGCCAACCCCCTGCCATGGGCAGGGACACTCTCCACTAGCCTAGGTTGCCCAAAGCCCCATCCAACCTGGCCTTGAACCCTGCCAGGGATGCAACTTCTCTGGGCAGCCTTGTACCAGTGTCTCACCACCCTCACAGTCAAGAAGTTTTTCCTAATATTTCATGTAAATCTCCCCTCCTGCAGCTGAAGGCCGTTCCCCTGGGCCTGTTCCTCCCTGCCCTTGGCACCAGCCCCTCTCCAGCTCTCCTGGAGCCCCTCAAGGGATGGGAAGGGGCTTGGAGCTCTCCCCAGAAGCAGCCTTCTCTTCTCCAGGCTGACCCAGCCCAACTCTCCCAGCCTGGCTCCAGAGCAGAGGGGCTCCAGCCCTTGCATCATGTCTGTGGCTCCTTTGGACCAGCTCCAACAGCTCTGTGTCTTTGTGTTGGGGGCAACACAATACCAGCACTTTCACTGTAGCAGCCACCAAGTGTGAGATGGAGCTTGGGGCTCCCTCATGCTTCACAGTCTCTTCTGTTCCCCACAACCAGCTAGGTGCAGCCAGATGTTTCGACTCCAACTGGAGCATCGCTCTGTTGCATCTGTCGCTTGCCTTTATTCCCCGGCTCTGAAGCAGGCAGCCTGCTCATCTGTGTGAGACGAGCAGCGTGGTGCCTGCCCTGGCAGTGGGTGTCCCCTCCGTGGTGCTGCCAGGGGATGTGGGGGGCTGCAGCCAGTTTGGCTGCGAGGAACCACCTCTGCATGGGGGCTGCGTTGCCAGCCAGCGTGCGGGCCGGGCCGGAAGATGCGGTGCCGCTTCCAGCCACAGGCCAGAGCTGGTTCCCTTCCATCTTGTGGCACAGCTTGCAGGGACAGTGCCCAGCAGCTGAGCAGACCAGCTTGCTTCCCTGGAGAGACTCTCAGGCACAGAGCTTTGTTTTATCCTCTTAGTTGCTCTGGGCTGTGGAGCTCTGGCGTTAGGTGGCCTGGCATCGCAGGAGGGTCCTGGGGGCTGCTGGTGACAGCAAGGGCTCCAAGCAAATGCTGTTGGTAGCTGGCATGCCATCCGGAGCACAAGGCAGCACCCTGCCCTGTGGGAAGGGAAGGGGGCAGGGAAAGGCTCCGTCTGCCTGTCAGATAAATCTTCATCTGTTTACTTAAATCCTCAGTGTTTCTTCATTTGTTTGTTTAAGAGTTTCCCTGCCAAAAAAGAGCAAAAGGAAGGAGGGAAGCTGCCTTTGTTGGCCACCCCTCCTCAACCAGGATGGGTCTGGGGCACTTGAGGGGCCAGAGCAGGATGAGGGGCCAGAGTACCCTGCCTGCACCAGGTAAGATGAAGGGACCTGGCTCTGAGTGCCTGTGCTCTTCTTCTGGGCATGGTGGGGGAGATGGGTGTTAGGGACTGCTGTGAGCCCCATTCCTGCCCCAGGGCTGGCACAAATAACCCTTGTCCCTTCTAACACCTGCTGTACCTGTACGAGTGCTGTTCAGTGCCTTTCTCCCACCTTTGCCTTCACCCCTTTGCTAGAGACAGTTGCCTCCAGAGTGAGGTGGTGTCAGCAGTCAGGCACTGGTGAAGTTTGTTCAGGACAGCAGAGACCCGAAAAGCAGGAGCTGCCTGCCCCAGTGTTGGATTTCCACCTAAGAGTGTCTGCAACAGAGACTGAAAAGCATCTTGCCGTGGATATTAGGAAGGTTGGGTATTAGGAAGAGGTTCTGAAAGGGGGGTCGGGCACTGGCACAGGCTCCCCAGGGAAGGGGTCACAGACCCAACCTGGGCTGAGGTCAAGAAGTGTCTGGACGATGCCCTCAGCCCCATGCTCTGACTCGGCTGGGGCTGTGTGGAGCCAGGAGTGGGACTCGATGGGCCTTATGGGTCCTATCCAGCTCAGGAGACTCCATGATGCTATGATTCTGTGACCCTTCCCTTCTTCCAGCTACCCACAAAGCACACCAGGAGCAGTAAGCGTCCCACACACAGCCCCTCCAGCACTCCCCCCACAGCGGGCAGACTCCAGGCTGCTTTGCTGCAGCTGCACGTGCGACTCTCGTGAGCAGCTGTATCCGGGCAGGCGCTCACGCTGCCCAAGTCCATCCCAGGTTCACGTTAAGCTGAGTTTCTGCCTCAGGAAGACAGAAGTTCTTTATTCATGTGTGTGAAACCCCTCAAAATCCCCCTCTGCTCTGCCCTGGTCAGGCCCCACCTGGAGTGTTGTGTCCAGTGCTGGGCTCCCTGGGATCAAACAGACAGGGATCTCCTGGAGAGAGTCCAGAGGAGCTACGGAGATGATGAAGGGCCTGGAGCATCTCCCCTGTGAGGAAAGGCTGAGGGAGCTGGGGCTGTTCAGCCTGGAGAGAAGAAGACTCAGGGGGGACCTGATTAATGGTTATCAATATCTGAAGGACGGGATGCAGGGGAAATGGCCAGCCCCTTTTCAGTGTCTGTGGGGACAGGACAAGGGGCAATGGCTGCAAGTCAGAGCAGAGGAAGTTCCACTGCAACCTGGGGCAGAACTTTTCCCCAGTGAGGGTGCCAGAGCCCTGGGACAGGCTGCCCAGGGGGTGTGGAGTCTCCATCTCTGGAGAGATTCCAGCCCCGTCTGGACGCCGCCCTGTGCAATATGAGCTGGGGAGCTGCTTTGGCAGGGGGTTGCACCCCAGGAGCTCTCCAGGGCCCTTCCAACCCCTGGGATTCTGGGATTCTGTGAAAACCTTCCCAACAGCCTACAAGCTTTGTTTGGAATAGGTGCGAGCTGCTCGTTGGCTGTCAGAGAAGTCTTTAAAGTTCATGTTCCCCTTGAAGATGATGGGAGATTTTATTGTCATGTTTGAAAGCTTGAGTCTTCTATGCAGATTGCATGCAGATTGGGGGAAGGGGGGATATATCATATTTAGTTATAGCTCCTCTCCTTCCCTTTCCCCAAGAGCAGCTTCTTTTAAAGGGCTCCCTGTTGCCTTCAGAAAGGCACTGGAGGTCTGTGAGCAGTTCAGTGCCTGTGTGCGGTGGCACAGATGTGCCAACGCAGCCTTCAGCTGTGACACACGCGGGTGACAGTCTGTAGCAGGACCTCGCGTGTTGGAAAGGGCTTGTGCAGAACTGTGACAGGAGTTTTAGAGGTCAAGTGAAGGTCTTAGCTTGGAGCATTTGGTCTACACTCTTCTTTGCTGCCGTGCCACTGGAACATCTCTCTCTTGCCTTGTATTATTATACCCAATGCCCAGGAAGTCACCAGGCATTTATTGTCTCATGGCTGGCTGGTTCCTGTGAATGGCTGAACCCATCTCCAGCTTCTTTGCAGCTCCACCAGACCAGTAAGCAGCAGAATTCTGGATTCTCTTCTGCCTGCGTAGGAGGCATTGTGCTACTCATAGAATCCCAGGGGTTGGAAGGGCCCTGGAGAGCTCCTGGGGTGCAACCCCCTGCCAAAGCAGCTCCCCAGCTCATATTGCACAGGTCGGTGTCCAGACGGAGCTGGAATCTCTCCAGAGATGGAGACTCCACACCCCCTGGGCAGCCTGTCCCAGGGCTCTGGCACCCTCACTGGGGAAAAGTTCTGCCCCAGGTTGCTGTGGAACTTCCTCTGCTCTGACTTGCAGCCATTGCCCCTTGTCCTGTCCCCACAGACACTGAGAAGGGGCTGGCCATTTCCCCTTCATCCCACCCTTCAGATATTGATAACCATTAATAAGGTCCCCCCTGAGTCGTCTTCTCTCCAGGCTGAACAGCCCCAGCTCCCTCAGCCTTTCCTCCCAGGGGAGATGCTCCAGGCCCTTCAGCATCTCCGTAGCTCCTCTGGACTCTCTCCAGGAGATCCCTGTCTGTTTGATCCCAGGGAGCCCAGCACTGGACACAACACTCCAGGTGGGGCCTGAGCAGGGCAGAGCAGAGGGGGAGGATCCCCTCCTGTGACCTGCTGCCCACACTCCTCTTGATGCCCCCCAGGATCCCATTGTCTCTCTCAGCCCCAGGGCACACTGCTGGCTCATGGCCACCCTGTCACCCACCAGGACCCCCAGGCCCTTCTCCACAGAGCTCCTCTCCAGCAGGTCACCCCCAGCCTGTCCTGATTCCAGCAGTTATCCCTTCCCAGGTGCCAGAGTCTACACTTGCTTTTATTGAACCTCATTAGGTTTCTTATTCGAGTAGGTGTCCCCCCAGAGCCAGCCATGCTTTACCTCTGCCTGTACTCAGCTGAGCAAGCTGTGAGGTGTACTGTGCTGGGTACCTGCTCCAGCTCTGTCCATTGGATGGTGTGGCTGCCCTACACCCACCACTCCGCATTCTGCTCTTCACAGCTCCCTGGGAGACAGCTGGAGGGCGTTAAGCTGATAAGAGCTTGTAAGAAAGATTCCTGCAAATTAAATGAATGCACAGTACAGAAACTGTTCCTTTGGGGTCCAGGACATAAGGAGAGGTGTAACCCAAAGAATTATTTTCCTAGTAATCCCTGAAAATACCCTTGGTAGACTGTCTGTGAGAAGCACGTGGATGAACAGCAAGTCTATCTGAGCCACCGGATGGGTATTACCTTTTTTTTTGGCCAACACTGATAATCTGCTCTCTTTATTTCTGTCCTTCTTGACCTTATGGCTCCAGCAAGGACAGGTCTCCATGAGCTAAGGCTGGACTTAGGCATGTTTGGTTACTGATGCCTAAAAACCATGCCAGCCTGTGTCCTAGCGTACCTTGAAGGCTGCTTGTTTCTGTTTGAGGCGATTGGACTTTTGCTGCCTCTGTTGCTTCAAGTCTTGTTTGGAAAGGGGAAAGCAATGGTCCCGTTGGAGTTTTATGTTTGGGCTGGTGCCAAGGGACACTCCTGGTGTAGGTGCTGCAGAAGACTCTACTGTCCTCTGAACGGTGGGTATCTCTTGTCTAGCACAGGCAGCATAGTTTCACAGCTGTGGAACGATCAGTCCCGCACTCAGAAACCTGCAGCTACAGGGATGTGCCTGGTGGAACCAGTTTAGCAGCAGCAGCAACTGCCCGGTTTGGCCTTGACAGTAGAAGCAGCAGCCTCGCGAGGTGTCTGCTGCTCTGCGAGGCCTGTCAGCTGCTGGGGCTGGACACAGCCGCAGTGTCACCAATTAGAGGGCTTGGAATGAATGCAACAGCAAGGCTTTGGTTTGTTCAACTTGCAGCTTCTCCCATGACTTCAGTCATTCTTTTACAAAGTGCAGAGTTCCACAGGGACCAGGCAAGTTCCAGCAAGAGCTTTCAAGCAGCGAGTCATGTCGCTCGCGTCCCCTGTCCCCCCCCCGGAAACGTGGTCATGTAAATATCCCATGTGCTGTGGGCAGAGCTCCAGTGAGAACAAACCTCTGCGCCCAAGGTCGGATTAGGAGCATGTTCAGATAATGACATCTGAAAACAGGATGGCTGGGAGCTGCAGCAGAGCAACGAGGGGGCTTTGAAAGAGAGAGGAGTCTAATCCTCTCTGCTAATAAGGAGGCAGCTGCTGCCAATGCATTGGGCTTGGCAAGCGCTGCTCTGCTGCTCCTGGCTTCTCTGACGGGTGGCAGAGAGATGCAGAGACCCAGCTGCTTCGAGTCGGCAGGGGAAGAGCCACGCAGGAGGGGTTTTATTTGCATTCTTTGGGTAAAACAAGCTCTTTGGTATTGCTCTGCCCCCAATTCACAAGAGCACTTTGTCAGGACAGGCATCAGAGCAGTGTGTCATGCCAGGCCAGCGCCAAGGAGTGGTTCATCTGACACTGCAGAGGCGGTGACTGTGGCTGAGAGGGGACCCGAGGTGCTGAGTGTACAGGAGAGTGTACCCATTGCCTTTCCAGGGCATTCATACCTGGCCTTTTATCCAGAAGGCAGCCAGATGCTGCAGGTCTGTGTGCAGGGAGAGCACGCTGGCTGGTGTGGAGAGGGGGGGTGTCAATGCGGTGTGAGCTCTTATGCAGAGTGATGTCTTGGTACATGTACAAAGCTCCATAAGGACGCGAGGATGTGTGCTTGCAGTGACCTTCCACTGAGGGGTGAGTACCTGGGGCCATGGCGTTACCTGGCGGGGACCATGGGTGGTTTCTTTACAGCATGTGAAATACTGGGAACAGGCAACTTCCCCCCCCCGCCCCGCCCCCCCCAATAACTTGCTTACTTCCCCATAAAATGGCATCTACTGCTGCCCCCCCCCAGCCCCCCACCTCCTTCAGAGCAGAGACGCTGCTGCTGAAAGCCTGTTCTAGCCATGGGGAAGTACCTATGCCTGCCATGAGTCTGAGATGGGAGAACAGTGAGGACAAAGGTTTTCTCTCATCTGTTGTTCCCTTCCAGTCAGCACTCATGACTGCTGGACCCGCTGTACCAAGGCAGCGTCACATCGCGCTTGGCTGTCAGGACACCCTCTGGCCTGAAAGACTTTCTCATCCCACTGGCAGTCACCATCCTTTGCAAGGCCATGGTGTGTGCATGCTTCTGCAGCGGGAAGAAGCTACGGGAACCTATTCCGGGTAAGGAATGCTTGCTTTCACATCTCTGGTGGGTGGCACAGAGCTTTATGTCTACTTGCCGAGTTCTGTCAAAGTGTATGGCTTCAACACAGCTTTTTAGTGAGGGTTAGGTGATGTATTAGCCCCATGCAGATGGGATGTTTCATTCATGCTCCTTGTCTCTCTCATTTCAGGGTGATACCCAAACCTCTATTGATTTAGTGGGCTTTGACAGTCATTGTGAAGTTTCAAGTGGGTTATGACAAGTGGACTACAGCAAGCGGCGTTCCACCATGGATCCCAATCCCCACCCTGAGTTCACAGCCCAAGGTAGGAAGGGAAAGTCAAAATGTGAGCAGCCACATCTCTAATTCCAGCAAGCATCACTTCTCTGAGGGACCCTGATGATTGCTGTAAACAACACTGCAGGGTTGCTGAAAAACCCTGAGGCCAGAGTCCCTGTAATGGGAGCTCTGTTCCTATGGCACCAATCACCTTCCTACCAGGACTGAAACAGTGGCTGTCCAAAGAGGTGCAGGGCCTGAAGTGGTTTAAAAGACCAAAACTGCTCCAAAACTTGTCAGCTCTTAAAAAAAAAAACAAAACACCTCCTCAATCAAGAAGACAACGAGATCACTTAAAACTTTGGGGTTTTTTTTCCAGTTTTTATTGAGTGAAAATGTCAAACCTTGCATCAGTCATGCAAAAAAAAAATCAAATAAATAAAACACATATATTAAATTTCTAATAGCACTAAATTCAAGTGGAAAAATATTCAGTTCTTAATAACGCAGGTGCTGAAGAGACCAGATTCAAGTAAATCAGAGCACACCGTCCTGTTTAGGGTGTTTTTTTTTCACTTTCTGCATTTTTGTCTCAAAACCTATATATATATCTATATATCTATATATATGTATATACATATAGATATATACACACACACATATATATGTGCATACATATTATTTTTATATTTATATATATACACATACATATTTATAAAACATTAAAAAGAGCATTGGTGGTTCAAGCATTTATTTCCCCCCTCCCCTACGGAAAGAAAAAAAAAAACAACAACAAAACAAAAAAAAAAATTACACATTTAAAATTCAAAATGAGCTAGCAATGGCTTATAGTCCTAGTGTGCAATATGGATATTACAAAAGGCTAGAATCCTCCCTC